>VMDO01036630.1:0-14977 GCA_007922755.1 Pedetes capensis
AACTGGTTCTCAAACTTTGTTGCATATTGGAGTCACCCAGGGAGATTTTCAAAATACTGGTGCCTGGGTCCTGCCTCTAGAGATTTTGATTTACCTAGTCAATGGCATGGCCTGAGTGTCAAGATTTAAAATATCTTCTCAAGTGGCTCTTCGGAGCAGCAAAGTTTGAGATCTGTTTACCTAGGTCTGCAGTTCTCCACGTGTGGTCCAAGGATGTTAAGAAGGTCCTTCCAAGGGTGCTGTGAGGTCAAAACTATGGCCAGAAGAAGACTGAAGTCCTAGGTTTCGTTTGCACCAATGGTGTAAAACCAATAGTGGATAAAAGTCTCTGGTGCTTTAGCATGAACTGAGGTAGCAGCACTGAATTTTATAGGGTTACTGCATTTTCCATTTGCCACACACAATAATTAAGATAATAAATTTAACTGAAGAATTCCATCAATGAAGCAGTAAGAAGTATTAATTTTGCTTAAACTTGAACCATGAATATGCACCACTTTCAGATTCTGGGTGAGGAAATGGGAAATATGCATAAGCACCCTGTGGTACACTGGGATACAACATTTGTCCTGGAAAAAAGCACTTATGGAATTGCTTCAGTTGTAGGCCAAAATACACTAGCGTGTGCATGTGTGTGCGTGCGTGCGTGCGTGTGTGTGTGTGTAGTAGCATTTTTTACTTGGAAGTATGACTGCCAGATAAACTATAGTTATTTAAATTTGGGTATTTGACAGTTTTTTTTTTTAATGAACAAAGTAAGCCTTTGCCCTGAAGAAAAAATAACTGACAATTTTTGTTGCCAATGATGAATTTTCAGCTTTTAAGTTGAAGATTAAAACTTGCATCTGCTACTGTGGGCTTAGCTGGTTCTTCTTGCTTCATACTTAAAGATATTTTTTGAAAAGATCAGTGGAAACATTAAAAAGATGATTTTTTGATAGAAGATAATGACATGTTGTCAACATTTGGAAGGTCTGTACAGCTCAGGGAATTAACATTTCCCAAATGTTCAATATGTGATGATGGAAAATCAGGCATGGGTAAAAGATCCACTGAATGTTCAAGATGTACTAATAGATTTTAGTGTAGCCAAGTGTGATAATTTCAATGATATGTTTTCAGATTCCACAGAGTAATTAACCCATAAGAAACTACCATTTGTTGTATTTTGGTGTTAATATCAAAGTGAACTATCCACAGTTCTCTGAAAATAATATTAAAATACTCATCTATTTCCTAACTACATTTTTGTGGGAGAGATTTTCTTCATATCCTTCAACCAAAACAGTACACTCTAAAAAACTGAATGTAGAAACAGATACGACAATCCAGATATTTTAAATCAAATGTTAAAGAGAATTTATAAAATGTAAAACACACAACTTTTCTCAATAAATTTTTGTGGGGGATACTACAGCTATTTTCCATTTTTTATGAAAATGTTAATGTGATGATTTAATTATTATTTTTAGTGAATTAAATGTTAAAATTATCAATCATGTTTCTAACATAGTAAATATTGGTAGGTGTAATCTTTGAATGTTCTTTTACCTTTTTCCATCCCTGGGTCCTCCATTGAAGATAAAGGGTTCCGGAACAACCCTTTGCTGTTAGATGCTGTCAAGTCAGATCTGATTCATAGTGACCCTAAGTATAATAGGAAGAAACACTACCCAACACTGTTCCATACACACACTCTTTTTATGTTTGAGTCCAAAGTTGCAGCCCCTACATTTCTTCTTGTCTTGACTCCTGCCATATCAGCAAAAGGAGGTCGCAGGGGCTTTACTCCATTCCTGTCATTAAGGTTGACTGTACTTTGAGGGGGGCTGGGATTTAGCTCAGTGGGTAGAGTGTTGCGCTGCAGTCTCTGAGGTCCCGAGTTCAATTCCCAGCACTACAAAAATGGGAGAAGGGCCTGGCCATCCACTCCCAAGGCAATCCTGAAACAGTCAGCCATTGAAAACCCTATGAGGGTCGCTATGAGTTGGATACCGACTTGAGGGCACCTAACAACAACAACAAACTACTTTGAGGAGCCACCTCTTCCCCAGTTGTTTCTTGAATGCCTTCCAGCCTGGGGAGCTCATTTTTCTGCAACTACATTTTCTCTGCTATTCGTAGGGTTTCCAATGGCTAATTGTTTTGGGAGTGGGCTGACAGGTTGCTTTCCCTAGGCTGTCTTAATTTGGAAGCTCCGCTAAAACCTATCCACCATGAGTGGCCTTGCTGGTATCTGAGATATGGGTGGCATAGCTTTCAGCATCACAGCAATACGCAAATCCCCACAGCATGACAAGATGATAGACACTTGGGGTAGAAGAGCAACACTGTTTCCTTTCTCCTAAGATACCCTGCTGAGTAGGGTCCTCCTGTCTGACTCTCACTTATTGGGATTTCCCATTCTCAAGTGCATTGTTCCTTTCTGAAATTGGTTTCTCCTTTAAGTTTATTAAATGTCATTATATGTTTAAAGTATATATAGGCTTTATTTGAGAAGGGTTTGAGCTGTTTTATCAATGGGCTTTTTGTGTCCCAGATGGATAGAGGATAGAAATGGATAAAAATCAATGGAGTGAGTGTCTCTAATTGCATGGATCTCAGCTGTGTCTTGTCTTGGCATGTAAGTGTCTACCTGCCAACGTATTAAGTACTTTCAGTCCAGAAGTGTTGACTAAAACTTTCTTCAAGTGCAACTCTGGATTATGATCTGGGATCAAAATCTAGTTTTACATTGGATCTTTGTTTATTGCACTAAATGCCTTAAAACTTCTTCTGATGCTGTGGGTTCCTTCATCTCTGATCTACCACTCTATGCATCGCATTCTGGGGTGGGGAATCCTGGAAGAACCATCTGTTCTGTAGCTCCCATCTTTGGAAATTCTTATTGGTTTATATCCCTTGATGGTCCTCTGCACTTGTTTGTTTTGCCAACATCTTCATCCAGTACCACTGGAGACAGGCACTGGGAAGACAGTATGGGGATCTTCCTGGGGACATTAAAACAGTTACCTATATTTTATCTATTTTCTTTTTGATCCAATCACTCTTTTCCTGATTTTGCTTTACTGAAATACTCTACTTGTTATTTTCTGCTAAAAATACAAACATTTTCAAAAGATACTTACTATATGTGGCTCACAAATTAATGAATATGTTATCCCATTGGCAGAAGCTTTGGGGTCAACAAAATACCTTTCCTCCCTAACTTCTGGGTCAACTATAATGTTCTGTGAGATGAATTGTACCATATACTTCAACTTCTTATGATGTGAAATTCAATGTTCTTCTGTGTCCCCAAACTTCCTGCGGTCTAACTTGATGCATTTTATGTGAGACAGCAGGCATCTTATAAGGTAAAACTCTATATAACTGAGAAATATAGTCATAAAATATAGTTTAAACTTGCTTAAGAGGTGGTTTTTATGAAAGCACTAATGATTGATTATACAAACCATTTTTTGAAACTGACCTCCTTAGAGGGATCATCCCACCACATATTCTCTTGTTTGCAATTCAGAGACTAATGCTTAGTTTTTTCTTATACATCAAAAGTTTTGCTTATTAATTTTATTTTGGTCATGTCTTTACTACACAAGGTTGGAAACACCATGCATGGGTTACACTATCCTTTACTCTAGTTCAATAGCCAATCTCCCTATGTGCTCTGGTGTTTACTGACTTCCAGGGTCTTACACCAATTCTGGGTCTCATCAGGCAGTGTTTCTTGTCCCTGTGCTCTTGATGAGTGCTTAATATTTGAGTTTGCCTTCCATTTTCCCAGGTTAGACAGGACAAGGAACAAATCCTATTTGTATTATGTACTGATATGGTGGCTGCTATAATAAACTCCCAAACTATAATGCCTTATAATAAGGTTATACTGTTTAGTCTCATAGGTCTTGGTAATTCTTCACAATATGGTCATTCAGGGTCCCAGGCTCTTTCTTTCTTATGACTCTTCCCTCTGTGGTCTCAGCATTCTCTGTTTACAACCAGCAAATGGTAAAGAAGAGGACAGAGAAGGCCCATCTGCCTCTTAGCTGCCTTTGCCCTAAAGCTGCATACATGACCTCCACATGCAGTGCCTCAGTAAGAACTATTCACATGCCCTGCCAGGATGCCAGGTGATCTGGACAATGTAGTTATTGGATGGTCAGCCATTCCTCAGTGATATGGGTGGAATTTTTGGTGTCCCCTCCAAATGTATATGTTGGAATGTGATAACTCAATGACAGCATTAAGAGATGAAGCTTTTGAGAAGTAAGTAAGTCATGAGGGTTCTATTCTCATGAATGGGCTCGATACCTTTATAAAAGACATTGAGGGTGTTAGGCAGGACCAGATCTGTTACAAAATGGCACCTTCTTATAAGGTGGTGCCTTTTTCTACCCATTATGCCCCAGTCCTCAAGAAGCCTGCCAAAAAAACTTGCCAAAACCTAACTCAAAATCTGCCCTGGGGCCCCACAACTGATGACTACCTTCTTTTCCCTCTCCCAGACTACCAGAACCCTCCATGTACCCTCTTCCTACCTACCCTGATGTGATGGGTCAATTATCCCCTTCCCCTCCCACTGAGAGGCCATAAAAGCCTCACCCCTTCCTCTCCTGGCTGCTGCCCTCTCCTTTGTTAGAGACAGCCCTGGCAGCTTCTCCGCATTAAAGGTCTGCTAGAGTTTACAATGAGCTTAAACATGAATAAAATCATGTGCCTGGCACAGAATAGGGAAGCATTTCAATCTGCTGTACATAGGGTCACTATGAGTTGGACTCAACTCGACAGCACCTAACAACAACAACAAAACAGAGCTTATGGGTTTCCAGCCTCTTTCTGACAGAGGGGAGCTGACTTGCCCCCTTTGTGAGGACACAGCAATAAGGTGCAATCTATGGGGCAGGGAGTGAGCCCTTACTGGACACTGAATCTAGTGATGCCTTGATCTTGGACTTCCCAGACTCCAGAAGCATAAGCAATGCATTTCTGTTGCTTATAAATTATTTGGTCTAAGGTATTTTGTTATAGCAGCCTGAATACAAGACAACGAATAATAACTCTAGAGTATGGATAGGGGAACATTTTTTATTATGGTAAATAAAATTTGTCACTTTCACCATTTGCAACTATGTAATTTAGTAGCATTGAGTACATCACACTGTTGTGCAACCATCATCGCCATTCATCTCCAGAACTTTCCCAAACTGAAAACTATGTACTCATTAAACAAAAACTATATTCACCCCATCTGTAGCCATAGCACCTGGCATCAGATCTCGCCTGATCTCTGGAGCTAAGCAGGGTCGGTCTGGTTAGTACTTGGATGGGAGACTGCCTGGGAATACCAGGGGCTGTAGGCTAGGGAGAAGGATCTGGCAGGCCACTCCCAAAACAATCCACCATTGAAAACCCTAAGAATAGCAGAGAAGCACAGACAATAATGCCAGGCATGGCACAGTGTCAGGGAGCATTTTGTCTGTTGTACACAGGGTCGGTATGAGTTGGACTCAACTTGACAGCACCTAACAACACAACAACATTGTCACCCCAACCACATACCCTAGAAACACTATTGTACTTTCGTGTCTAGGAATTTGACTTGTCTAGGTTTGATAGACCAGGGCGACCCTCTTCTCCTTGCTGGGTGCATGGTGTTGTCGATACACTGTTAGAATCAAGATTAATGTCAATGGTAAGAGTTTGTTTGTTCTTCCTGTAAATGCCCTTGTTCCATAAGGAAGCACTGGTGGGTGCAGGGGGATGGTGATCCGACTCCCTGATTAGCAAGTACTTGGTCCTCCCTATGGCTTAGGCAGCTATGAGCAAAAGAACTGTTGTCCGGTGGAGCCACCTCACACAGCACCTGCTGTCGTGAACACTGTGGGAATCTGAAGGAAGTTACATTCTATTCCTCCATTCAATTCTCCTCCAGAGATTTAACTGGTGAAAAGTAGGAACTTGTGGATTAATGGATTATCCATTCCACGCACAGCAGATCTGGGACCTGGCTCTTTCAGGAGGAGGAACGTGAGTGCTTAGGTGATGAGGGTTTCGATAGCTGGCACCTGGGGAAGAGATCCTTGACTAGGGAAGCCTGAAGCTCCACCCCTTCGGCTGTACCATGAAATACCTTCTTTGCTTAATTAGGTGCTGATTATGTAGGGAAAACCTATGAAACAACTCGCTGACTAAATCATTCTTTGTAAACCTCCCCATGATAAAGTTTTAGTTAGTATTGCTTCTCCTATTTGAATATTTCCAGATTCACAGCTCAGTTTCTTGTTATTTCAGATGAGCTGGGCTGGTTTAATCAATCAATGATGATACCCATGTGAAATGTGGACTCACTGTTCCCCTAGAATACTGCCATCAGACCAGATGATCATGCTTTTGGACAACATCAATCCTCACTCCCCTTTCATCTTCCCTGTCCTTTACCTTCATGCTGGCGTATGGGTGAGTTCAAAGCTGTTTATCTACTTGAATACCAGAGACAAGGCCACCCTGCTTTTCTAGTCATCAATTGGAAGTCAGAATTTTGATTCTGGTCCTGGATGCCACCTAGCCAACTAACAACTAAGCAGGTGACCAGGGACATGCACTTCCCCTCTCAGCATCAGCTTTTTATTCACTTGCAAATTAAAAGAGGCAAATTAGATTGGGAGTTGAATTATAGCATCCCGCAGGCTTCTCAAAAGCACAAAGAGTCTAGCGTTTGTTTTCTTTGGCAATTTGAGATGTCATGATTATGTCTTCCGCACCTTTTATCAAAGCTAAGGAGACATTTGCCAGCAGGAAGATGTTTTTTTCCTAACACAAGGATCTACTTGTGATCAAAATGTTTGAAGATGATTGTGTTTTTACATGGCAATACACAAGCAAACACCAGATGCTCAGCATTCAAAATGAAAAAAAGCAGACGAACGATTTGAGCTCTTCCATCTGATAAACTGATAACTAAGAGGCTAACACAAATACCTTGATGGTGGCTTAGTCTGGCCCCCCTCAGACAGGCTGGAATCATTCATGGAGCCATCTCTAAGGTTGGCACCAACTATGGCAGCATTTGAGGGGGGAACGTGTGCGTGATGGAGATAGGAGTGACAAGAGATTTATCAGTTGTTAAGACTGCAGGCTCTGAAGCACTGACAACAAAGCTGCAGAATGAGAAAAAATGGAAATGATGATTCCAGGGGGCCTGGTGGGGCACTGGCAGATATTTTTATCCAATGCTTTTAAGGGGAATTAACTGAGATTGGAACTGTTTTATAGAAGGGAAAAAGAGAGAGAGAATTTTGCTGCAATACCATTCTGTTTATAGACAAATGGAAGGTCATAAAATCACCTCCATCTAGATAGAACAAGTATATATTTCTTCTGTCACAAGATGGTGTACGAAAGAGAAATTTTTATTGGTGCAATATATTGTAAATACCAACATATTTCTTAACAGTTTTTATAAATTAATATCTTGTTTGTATATGAGTATCTATACTATTTATTGCTAACTTCATCTTTTGAACTCTGTCAAGGAATTGGTAAAATTAGTGCCCTCTGATGGGGTCTAAACAGCTCGACCACATGTCTCTCTTCTCCCTCACTTCTTTCAGGGGCTCTTCGCTTCAGCATGCCTAGAGCTTCACAGAGGTGTCCCTCTACCAACCAACCTCCTGTATTTCTTCACAACACCATTTTACTCATTTCATGTATTCTACCTGCAGGAACACCTGACTTTGAGAAAACACTGGTAGTGGGGACAATGTTTAACCAACAGGAATGGACCTCAAATCATGGCATTTCAGGTAGTAAGAGTAACTGATTTTCCTAGAACTCTTTTTAAAGACAGAATTCTCTAGTCACATCACCTGCCATTGTATAGCTGAACAGATGTCTCTGTACAGAACAAAAAAACAAGTCAACTCTGAGTCACTTCAGGAAACAAACATTTAAAATAATAGCATATTACCATTATTTAACATGTATTAAACGTCAAGAGCTATTCAATAATGTCTATTATTTAGGGAGATTTCTGAAGAACTCCGAAGTGAGTTATGCTAAACTTGATTTGAAGACAACTCTAGAGATACATTTGACTGGAAAAGAAGCTAGGAGAAAATGAAGAGGACGTGTAGGTGGTGATGGGGAAGAAGGCAGAAATCTTGGCACTGATGCCCCCTGTACTGGCCCCGCACACTCAGCCAGTGCTTCTCTTCTGTTAATCTTAAGAGAAAGCCCCTCTTAGGACAAGAAAACTTATTACTCACTACTTATTCTGCTTGCAATTCAGGCATCTTGTAAAATACACACAGCATCATCTTTTCTATTAACATTGTTATTCCTGTGAGCTGGGTTCAAGACTAAATTAGGCTGATGTCATAAATCTCAGCTCTGATCACAAAGTGCACTTTGTAGATTCATCTAATGAATGAGATCTGGTATGCTTTGTGTGGATGTGTGACTTTGTGAACTTCCTCCATTGGCTTCCATTTTCCTGCCCATCAGCATTGGCTGATGATTTTGCAGTCTGTTTTCTTAAGCGCTTTAGGTAGGAGCTCAGCACTAAGCGACACATAGACATCAAAGCCTGAGCATAATAGCGACAGGATTCTGCGGCCCATGGAGATGAGTGAGGGAAGTCTGACTCACTTAATTGGAAAATAACTTTTCTGATACATGAAATTGCTGTAATTCTACTCGCACCAGGAACAGGTGGCAAAAATTAATGACAAGTCACCCATCCTTTTCATTTCAATTTGTGTGTGGCTGAAAATTTGGAGTCACATAATTGTTTTGAGCTGAAGACAGCAGGGGAACACAAGGATACCCTGTATTTTTCAAAGGAATAAGAAAATCCGATTTGGAATGGATAGGCCACTGCATTTGCTCCACATGAATGACTCTCTGCAGGGCAAGATGAAGATTGTTGTTATTGTTGTTGTTAGGTGCCCTCAAGTCGAATCCGACTCAGTGACCCTATGTACAACAGATGAAACACACCGTGACACTGCCATGCCCTGCATTATGTTGGTGCTTCTCTGCTATTCATATAGTTTTCAATAGCTGATTGTTTCGGGATTCCTTCAGAGTCCTTTTCCCATTTTTGCAGTGCTGGGGATTAAACCCAGGGCCTCAGAGAGCGCAGAGCAGCGCTCTATCAACTGAGCTAAACCACAGCCCCAAGATGTAGATAGGGGTTAAAGTCACCTCAGGGTGATGAGCTTTCCCCTGGAGCTGGTCTCGCCCCATCCTGGGAAATAAGTAGATTCAAATTGCTTTGTGCCCCACTTTCCTCATCTGAAAAGGGGGTTTTCTCTTAAGATTAATAGTTAAGAGAGAAGCACTGGCTGAGTGTGCAGGGCCAGCATGGTGGACAGCAGTGCCAAGATTTCTGCCATCTATCCCATCTCCACCTACACGTCCTCTTCATTTCCTCCTAGTTTCTTTTTCAGTCAAGTTTATATCTAGAGTAGTTTTCAAACCAAGTTTAGCATAACTAGGAGTTCTTCGGAAATCTCCCTAGATAAGAGATGTTATTGAATATCTCTCGATGTTTAATACATGTCAAAGAATGATAATATGCTATTATTTTTTTTTAAATGTTTCCTGAAATGACTCAGAGTTGACTTGTTTTTCTGTTCTGTACAGAGACATCTATTTGGCTATACAATGGCACCCTGGAAAGATGTGGAGGGGTGAATAATTTAACAATTGCACAAAAAGCATTTTGTACTTCAATATAGCACAAAAAATGGAATAACCTTTTAGTTTAAAATCAACTTTATCTAAAAGTCGGTTTTCCCCATTTTTTCTTAAACTTTCAAAGGTCAGAAAGAAAAGTGAAATTCTTTTGATCCATGTGTTAAAAACTAGAATTTTATTAAAAATAGTCCTAATTATATATATATATATATATATATATATATATATATATATATATCCAGTTGACAGAACAAAAGCGGGAGCCTCTCTCTAGAGATTATGAGCCCTGAATTTTATTCACAGCTCTTCTTATAAGCTGTGGTCGTGCCATTATCAAGTGGGAATCTTACAGTGAGGACTGCTAAAAATTGCTGTAATTGGTTATACTGACCAATTGAAGGTACTTTTACAAGAAGAGATATTATAAGTTAAACCTGAAGATGACATATAACTTTATGATTATTATATTATGTAACTCTTCATTTAGAACATATATATGTAGTTTCTAATGTGGAGGATTGTGTGATTTGGTTTTCTTACTCTCGCTAAAAGCAATTTGGAGTATCGCAAAAGCTGAGATTTTCCACCAGTGGATCTAAATGTGAATCTTCACACTATGATTTATTCACTGTATGAATTCTATCAGAATAGGCTTTGTCACCTGTAACTTGAAATAAAATGAATTTATTCTATTATTATCTTTCAGGATTATCATGATGTTCAAAAAAGGTAATGGAATAGTCTTTATAAATTGCAAAGGACTTTGTGAATGGTATATTTTATTTGTCAATGTAAGGAAATAGTAATTATATAGGGAAAATGAAAAAAATGTAAGAAGGGAAAATGAAACTATGTGACAGGCATTTTAGGACTTTCTAAAGGCAAATTTAATTCTCCCAACAATGTGAATGATATGTATGTAATCTTTTAATTTCCAAATGAGAAAACTAAGGATCACAGAGTTCAAGCAACTTATGATCACACAGATAGTAAGCACTAGAGTTAGTGCTTCTTTTCATTACATTAACCTGCCTTTTCATTATAACCTATCTTTCCACAGGGACCATTTTCCCTCTTTCAAAAACAGCTCTATGACAGAGAAGCTAATATGCACAATTATACATGTACTTATTTATTAATAAACATGTGTTCTCCATCCACCCTAATGAAATACTGTCCTTGTTCTGTTGAGGAAACAGAAATGAATAAAACAAGTACCTGTACTTATGGAGTGACAAACCAGGGTCTAGTTAATTCTTCGCTTTCCTTGCTAATGTAGGGAGAAGGAGAATTCCAAACCCTGGGACACAGACTGTTTCTGTGGAAGGGAGTTCTCAGAATGATGTTATCAAATTGGTTCCAGTTGCTAGATAATTAAGATCCCAGGAGAAACCACTGTTATTTTTTGGTTGAAAATCAAAATTATTCAATACACCCTTCTTCCTTGGTAACTAAACTACTAAGAATATAAACAGAGATAATGGATATTAAGGTTTGCTCTTGGGTTTTTTTTTTCTGGCATATAGCTAAGAGTACTAGATTTAGAATCAGAAAAATCTCTAGTCCTAGCCACAATGACCAATCATATAAGCTTGGAAAACTACTCTTACCTAGACTTCAATTTCCATATCTGTAAAGTACATGTCGAACTGTAACATAGGCATCAAGTACATCCACCTGTAATTATGTGGATGTAAGTGCCTTGGTGCACAGTGTATGCCAAGCACTTGGCACAATGCCCATTGTTTGGCAAGCTGCATTCTCAATAGATGGCAATCATCGACTGGTTTTGCTATAGCTATTGGTGGTAGTGATAGCTGTTCAACAAGAGGAGATGAGGGAGCAAAGATTCCAGGTTGAGAGGGCTGCAAGAACAAAGGCAGAGAGGCAGAGGAAAGTGTATTACAATGGAGAGCACCGCATGCTAAGGTCTCCATGTGTAAGAGCCTAGGCTCTGAAGTTAGGCAGATCTAGTCTCAATTCTTGGCTCCATCCTTTACTGTTTATATCACTTTTAAAAATGACTGAATTTCTCTATGGTGTAGTCTTTAAAATGAGGATGGTTAAGAGTACTTATTTCACCAGATGGTTGTGAGGAATAAATGTGATAATGGATATTAAGTTTTACTTCTTGTTTTTTTTTTTTTCTGGCATATAGAAAGACAATCCACTTTAAGCTATCATGAGAAGCTTGGATAACAAGAAGGGGATTATTTCTCCCAAGGCTAGATCTTCCCTGCAGCCCAACTCATCTCATCTCAGCTGCAGAAGACTGGGCTTGTCCACTAAAGATTCCTAGAAATAAGACCCCATTAGCTCTACCTCCATCTCTGCCACAGAGACCTCTCCCCTCCTACAGGTCTTTAGAAGCAGTACCCACTTAGTACTTGATTTTATTTTTTATTTTTATTATTCTGGTTTATGTTACTGTGCTTGTGGCCGGCCCATAGCAAATGGATGCCTAGAGCTGGGTATAAGTACAGCCCAGACACAATGCCTCTTGCCTGTTAAGCCCATGATCTGAGCAGCAATCACTCCTCTCTGTGAACAAAGGATAAATCCTGGGGCCTGTTGCTTGAAATAAGCAAAACCTCTATGATATTTGTAATGCAACTCCAAAGCAGGAAAAAAGAAAAAAAAATCATTTAGAATGAAAACTCAATTGTGAGCTAAAAAATGAGAATTCATTTCTTCTCTTTTGAAATCCAGGCTTGTAATAGCTCTTCTCATTTGAAAATACTAAAAAGAATTGAGAACAGAATAAATGAATTTTTTTTTAAATGAGTTATTTCCAAGCTTGGGACAGGGATTTTTGATTAGCATATTCATCTGATCATTTGTTAACTTTTTAATGTTGATCTGAAAGAGAGCTTTCCTTCAACTGCACTTGTCTCTGAATTTCCTCCTGAAAATAATTTTAAAAAAGTCTCCCTTTCCCAAATAATCTGCTTGCCTCAAATTCTTTAGACATTGAGAAGACTCAGGATTACATCACAAAAAGGAAACTGCATTTGTGACAACTGACTAATGGCTACCAATCCCTTTGCAATTCATGTTAATGCTGATCATAAACATTTATGCGGCTCTCACTATAGTCTCACTGTAGTCTATTCGAAGAACTTCATGTTTATTAACTCATTTGACTCTAGCACCTTTATGAACTTAGGTAATATTGCTACATTTTGCAGATGAGGAAACTGAAGTGGTAATAAAAGAAGGGTGAAGAATTTAGTCAAGGTCACCACCTGCTAAAGCATGAAGTTAGTATTTGAACCTAGGCAATCTAGCAATCATATACCATCAAAAACAGTGCTGTGGGGGAAATCTCTATTTGTATTCTTGGAGTTTTATGTTGCTAGCATGCTAATTTGGGAGAAGGATGTGGCAATCCACTCCCGAGGCAATCCACAATCAGCCATTGAAAACCTTATGAGGGTCACTATGAGTTGGGATCAACTCCATGGCACCTAACAACAACAACAACAAGCATGTCAATTGCCTGCAGCTGTACTACTGTGGCATCTGATCCTGTCAGATCTCAGAAGCAAAGCAGGGTCGGGCCTGGTTAGTACTTGGATAGGAGACCACCTGGGGATACCAGGTGCTATAGGCTGGGGAGAAGGACCCAGCAACCCACTCCCAAAAAACAATCTGCCCCTATGAATAGCAGAGAAGCACTAACAATATTGTTTCACCTGCTGTACATAGGGTCACGAGGAGTTGGACACCGATTTGATGGCATCTAACAATAACAAGCATGTTAGTTTATCACCTAAACTGATTAATGATCAACTCTGTAATAATTTTATTAAAATTTTACAAGATGTGAAGACACACTTGTATGTAATGTCTCTAAAACTACTTTAGTACATGTCTTAAAGAAGCTAAGCCCCAAATGATGGATACCATTTTAGTGTTCCTGGGCTTTTAAATATCACTTCTAGGTGACATCTTTCCTTCTTCCTGGTTTCTCAATTTCTTCCTTAGATTTTTTCATCTACTTCTTTTATTCTCCCAGTGGACTTGTCTTTATATTGTTATAGAGCACAGACTTACTTTCTTCCCAGAAAAGAAGAAATACTTTTTCCTCTTATTTTAGAAATCATTCTTCTTCATTTGGGTGTGGGTATCAAATGTATTAATCGTGTTTAAAACATGGTCTGTTAATTTTTGCCCCAGTGTAGATATATGAACTAATAAAACTATTAGTAGAAATTTTTTAATTGAAAATTAAGAAGAAAGTTTTTGCTTTGTATTTATTTATTTATTTATTTATTTTTTTGTGGTACTCGAGGTTGAACCCAGGACCTCGCACCTGCATGCTCTGCCAGTGCTGGACCACTGAGCTGCACCCCCAGCCCATTTTTTACTTTTTGAGACAGGGTCTTGCTAAATTACGCAGACTGCCTCTGGTCTCGAATTTGTGATCCTCCTGCCTCCGCCTCCCAAGCCGCTGGGATTACAGGCATGTACCACCACGCCCGGCCTTTGTATTTAAATATTGATCACTTGTTATTTTTCCTATTGAAAAGAAGTAGCCACAAGTATTAGTTTGCCAGAGCACCATAACAAAGTACTAGCCTAGGTGGCATGTTTTTCTTAGAGGCGGTACAGTCAAGTCTGACTCATAGTGACCCTCTGTACAACAGAACGAAATGCTCTCTGACACCGTGCCATGCCCAGCACTATGTCAGTGCTCCTCTGCTAATCATAAGATTTTCAACAGCAGATTGTTTGGGAGTTGTTTGGGGAGTGGGCTGCCAAGTCCTTCTCCCATTTTTGTGGTCCTAGAGATTGAATTCAGGGCCCTCGAGAGCGCAGTGGAGCACTCTACCAACTGAGCTAAACACCAGCCCAGTCTAGATAGCATTGTTGTTGTTGTTGTTGTTAGGTGCCGTCCAGTTGAGTCCGACTCATAGCGACCCTATGTACAGCAGATCGAAACACTTGCCGATTCTGTGCCAGGCAAACCATCTTATTTATGTTTAAGCCCATTGTTGCAGACACTGTGTTAATCCATCTGGTGGAGGGTTTTCCTCTTTTGCGTTGACCTGCCACTCTTCTAAACATGATGTCCTTCTTCAGGGATTGTTCTCTCCTGACTACATGTCCGAAATATGTAAGACGCAGTTTGGCCATTTTTGCTTCCAAGGAGCACTCTGGTTGTACCTCTTCTAGGACAGATCTGTTGGTTCTTTTGGCAGTCCATGGTATATTCAATAGATGTCTCCAGCACCACAATTCAAAAGCATCAATTCTTTTTCTGTCTCTCTTGTTCAAT
>VMDO01036631.1:0-14975 GCA_007922755.1 Pedetes capensis
TTGCCATCTTGTACAAAATGTCATTACTGTGAGAGTGATTTGTTCCTATAATACAAATGGTTCCTAATTTAAACAACTAATATATCTATACTTTTACATACTTGAATGAAATAATTTGCTTTTAGCTTCATCTTGTGTAATTTTTTAAAAACTTTAGTCTTTCAAAAATTAAAGGGTATTTGATTTCTTATGTGATTAAAAGTGAGGCACTTGAAAAGCACTCGTTAAGAAGTTTGCTTTAGGGGTTGTGAAGGTCAAGCATAGAACCGCTATTTTTGTTTCCCATCAAAGGACAGGATAAAACAGTAAAAATAGAGAATAGAACCTCTTATGTTTTTAATGTTGATTCCTCAGATATAATCGAGGAAATTTTAGTCATTTCTAGAAGTGAAATTATAGAATTATAAGTTAGCAAAATGGAGCTGGGATTTAGCTCAGTTGGTAGAGCAATGCGCTGCAGTCTCTGAGGTCCTGAGTTCAATTCCCAGCACCGCAAAAATGGGAGGAGGACCTGGCAATCCACTCCCATGGCAATCCTGAACCAGCCATTGAAAACCCTATGAGGGTCGCTATGAGATGGATACCGACTCAACGGCACCTAACAACAACAACAACAACAACAAGTTAGCAAAATTGTCTTAGCAGATAATAAGATGGTTTAATGAGGTATTTAAAAATACTATATGCCTTGTGTTTATCCTGGTCCTCTTTCCTTACCGATTTTCTAAGTTCACTTAAAAACTCAAGAAAAACAAAATCCCAGTATCCCTCCCTTGTCTGTAGGCTTTAAACCTGAAATATGTTTAAGTTTGGCTTGGACCTGGCCAGGAATCTTTTCATTCTTTCAATTATATGATCAACAATGAATTGTTATTTTCAGATTAAATATTCTAAATATTCCTGTACTAGCAACATTCCTTGTTGTTGTTGTTAGGTGCCATTGAGTCGAGTCTGACTCATAGCGACCCTCATAGGGTTTTCAATGGCTGACTGTTTCGGGATTGCCTTGGGAGTGGGTTACCACATTCTTCTCCCATTTTGCGGTGCTGGGAATTGAACTCAGGACCTCAGAGACTGCAGAGCAGCTGCTGCTCTACCAACTGAGCTAAATCCCAGCCCAGCAACATTCCCTAGGGATCCAAATACCAGTGTGTTTCTCTATAATATCTATTTTAGCTAAATTTCTGTTGATATTTATATCATCATATAATACATTTACTTGTAGACCCTTTCGCTCTTAACTGCTGTACTCAGGTCGTGGAATACTAATTTGAAAGTGCAGCTCCTGATACACTAATCTTTTGCTCTTACCTTTCCAGTTGATTCAAATGTCTCATTTTATAGTACATATTGGGTAAGAGTCTTTTAATTACAGCTTTTTACCATGGGAGGAATTTTTTCTCAATTGTCCTTTGAATACTTACATTTCAAATAATCTTCAAATTACTCATTGGTTAAATTGAGCTATTGAAAGCTGTGTGGCGTGGCGTATGCCTGTAATCCCAGTACTCAGAAGTTAAGGTAGGAAGATCGTGAGTTCAAGACCAGCCTGGGACATGAGACCCTGCCTCAAAAATAAAATGAAATTAAATTAAAATTAAAAAAAAAAAAAAAAAAACGAAAGGGAAACCTAATTGTAGGGGGAGTTGAAAGGGCTGTAGGCAGTAGGGTAAGGGAGTGCATGTTGGGAGGGTTCCTGGCTAGGGAAAGGGTACAGGGGAAGGGGAAATGTATAAAAGACAATGAGCCATCATCATGAACTTTATCTGGTGAAATTTCCTGTCATTTCTTTTCTTTTTATATAAAACTGAGAATTAGTAAAAGTACTATTACAGCACTTTTTTCCTAATCATTCTTTTTTTTCCTCCAGTATAACTTGTTATACCAGACTTTCTTTTCAGTCATTAAAATTTAAGTTTCATATTTCTGGTAGTAAAATCATCTCTGTCAAATGCAAGGAATCTGCAGCTTTAACACCACTTCATGTCTGATTAGAAGGTTTTCTTTGGTAATTAATTTTCCTCTGGGCTCTTTGTGGAGAACAGGAGCCCACTGCAGAGAGGTTAGAATACCGTGGACTTTAGCTGTTCAGCCTTAATGATACAAGGGGTTAGCAAAGCAAGAATAAATGAGGTAATTTTTGGTGAGCAGAAAATGTGAACTGACTGTCAGTGTGAGATTGGTTCTAGGAGCAGTTAGCCAGCAGTAATAGGGCACACTTGAGTAATTGAATTTGCATAACAAGGCTCACTGAAGAGATCTGACAGGCATAGAGATTTGTCTAGCTGGAGAGCTCCAGATGGACGTGACCATGCAGCAGCTGGGTGGTACGTTGCTCAGCATGGACAGCACCGTCCAGACTGGCAGCTGGACCCTGGTGACTTGCAGGGCTGTGGCAGGCCAGCTGGTGGCTTCTGACAGCCAGTGGCCCTGTTAGAGGGTCTTTTCATAATGGCCTGTCAAGGTACTGGACTTGTAGGGACAGGCAAGAAAATGTCACAAGTCACCAGTGAGAGTTGTTTAGCCAAAGAAATCTGTCCCAGGAAAGTAGAGGTGGTCACTGTTGCAGCCACAAAGCTAATACTTCTAAAGTGACTCTCTTCCTCTTGAAAGAGGACAGGCCTTGTCATCCCCGCCCACCCCCACCTCCACCCCCAGCCCCTTCACCTCTACAGTTGCCCTAGACTGCAGTCATTCTGGATTTTGTAGTATTCTGAAAAACTGTGAAACCAAGTTGCCAACCTTCCTGGGAGCCTATGAGGACCATCAATTGGTATGAAAATGAATATACCTTTTAATGGTTTTCCTCTGTCTGTGCATATTTGCAATAAGAGCATGTTAGTTTTCTAGGAAATTGCTGATAATTTAATAATTTGTTGTTGTTGTTGTTGTTAGGTGCCGTCGAGTCGGTATCCGATTCATAGCGACCCTCTGTGCAACAGGGGAAACACGATTGTCAGTGCTTCTCTGCTGTTCATAGGGTTTTCAATAGCAGATTGATTTTTGGGAGGGGGTTGCCAGGTCCTTCTCCCAAGCTTACAGCTTCTGGTGTTCCCAGGCGGTCTCCCATCCAGGTACTAATCAGGCCTGACCCTGCTTAGCTTCCGAGATCTGACGGGATCGGATGCCACAGGGCTACCGCTGCAGGCATTTAATAATTTATCTTATATTTATTGTTCATAGGAGAAAACAACATGTTTAAAGAATAAACTGCAGAGAACTGGTGTGAAGTCAGTTTGTACACTCCCACTCCTGTGTCCCGGGGGACTGGGTTCATGTGGAAGACTTAGACCACTTACCTTCTCAGGACAGAATAAATATGAAAGAAGGCTGGGCTTTGGCCTACAATTAATAAATTTTATATCTGTGTTCTTCAAGGGAGAATTTTTACCATCTTAAAATTTTTTCCTTTAAAAAAATCATGTAAGTAGATAATACAACAATTAATTAATTTATACAGTACTAGAGGGTTGAACCCAGGGCCTTGTATATGCTAAGAAAGTGCTTTACCACTTAGCTGCAATCCAGCTCTTTATTTACTTATTTTTTATTTTGAGACAAGGTCTCTTTAAGTTGCACAGACTGCCTCTAACCTTGAATTTGAGATGCTCCTGCCTCAGCTTCCCCAGTCACTGGGATTATAGATGTGTGCCACAGTGCCTAGCACATTATTTATTTTTAAAGAGAGGAAAAATTCTTTGTTGCATTTTTCTCTTCTCTTCTTTTCCTTGCCTTTCTTTTCTTTTTTTCTCTTTCTTTTCTTTCTTTCTCTTTTTTGAGTGAAACAAAGTGAATTTATTAGTTAGGGATAAAAGACAGTACATGCTTTATATTCAAGCATAGGCATTCGGAGAGAAAAAGAGATGCTTAAGAAAAGAATACTATTACATTTCTGAGACCTGAACAGAGGCTTCTCCAGAGAGAGAGAAATGCTTAAGGGAAGAATTATAGTACACATCCAAGACATGGATGCAAGCTTCTTAAGAGAGAGAATGGCCATTTTTTTTTTAATTGAAAAATTTTCTCTTACAAGCCCCAAGTTCACTTTAGCATGCCCAAATTCTAGTCAAAAAAAAAAAAAAAAATCATACTCTTCCTTCGAGGTCATTGACATTTGATTTGTTTCTCTTTGGACTGTCTTACTAGTACTTTTTACTTCTTCAGTCTTTTTCTAATATTTAGTCTTTATATCATGCCAGTGAATTAATCAGGGAAGATAATATCTCCATTTTAATGAGATGAAATGGGCAACACAAAGAAGGCAAGTGTACAGTGTTTGGCTAATTGTGAGGCAACCTGAACTTGGTGGAAGTAAGAATGATCCAAAAGAGTTGCTATTTTTAACCTTCAAATTGGTAAATACACAAAAGTCTTTTAATTAAGGTAAGGGAAACATGTACACTCATAGACAGCTTTGGGGATTACATTATTTTGACAAATTCAAAAGGCCGTTTGGGAGTATACACCAAAAACTTAAAAAAATAATCTATATGTAATGTACCTAGTAATTCCAGTCTAAGAATTTATGTCCGCAAAGTAAGATTTGTGAAAGGATTTAGCTATAAGACTGTATATTAGCATTTTTAAGAACACTGGTTTTTTGTTGTTATTGTTGTTGGTTTTTGTTTTGTTTTGTTTTGTTTTTTGGTGCTGTAAATTGAACCCAGAGCTTCACACATCCTAGGCAAGTGTTGTACTACTCAGCAGCACTCCAAGCCCCAAGAATAATGGTTCTGGGTTTTTTTTCTTTTCTTTTCTTCCTTTCTTTTTCCTTTCCTTTCCTTTCCTCCTCTCCCCTCTGATCCTCTCCCTTGCCTTGCCTCTCTTCCCCTCCCCTCTGCTCCTCTCTACATTTCATTTCCTTTCGTTTCGTTTCATTTCTTTTCTTTTAGCAGTACTGGGGGTTGAATCCAGGGCCTTACACATGCTAGGCAAGTGCACTGCCACTGAGCTGCACCCCAAGCCCTTTTCTTATTTTGAGACAGGGTCTCACTAAGTTGCACATGCTGCCTCTGAACTTGAATTTATGATTCTGCTTCAGCCTCCAGAGTAGCTGGGGTTATAGGTGTGTACCACAGCACCCAGCAGAACACTGGTTTTTAATGGTGCTGTCCATGGACCTAAGGGGAACAGAGTCAAAATAATTTTCCTAATAATATAGTAATAGTCATAGGAAAGGTGCATAAAACTGTTGCCTCTTAGCATAAATCAGGTTGGTCACATTCTTAACATTCATGCACATACAGTTTCACTTAAGAGTGTCCTTGATAAATTAATAATTTTTATTGCTTCATTAAATCTTGATTTTGAGTATATATCTTTTCAATATTTTATCTGATGAAATGGAAAGTATGCATACAGCTTTTCTGCTACATTTGATAGTGTGGTTATAGAAAAAGTACTTTTGTGATTGCATTTCCAGCTAAATTGTCTGCTTTTTGGTGGAAGATCATTTTTATTTGAAAGAATAACTGACAAGATATTTTACAGAAAAGGAACAAGGTGAACCTTCAAGGAAAAAAAAACTTGACAGAATTTATTGCCAATAAAACTGGATCTTTCAAGTAAAAATTAGACTTTTAGAACACTTGTATCTAACTGTATGAGCTTGATAGCTTCCTAATATTAAAAGACCTTTATGACTAGATTGGTATTGCTATTAAAGAATCTGAGTTTCTGATACTTTGTATTGGGGATTTGGAAGTTCTGCAGAATTGACCTAATATTTTCTAACTGGCCATTATATGATGTTATAAAATTATCTCTGTATAAAATATGCAAAGTAAAACGTACTAGTATAAAAAAAATGGTCAGCATTTTCAGATTGCATGGTGAGGCTGCCTTTAAGAAACCATTTGTCAGTTTTTCATTTACTATCAAAGAAGGATGTACATAATTATCTAAGAGGGTTATTAAAATACCCCACCACATTTTCTAACTATATTATCTATATTCCTTATCTACCTCAACTAAAAACAACATATATCTGCTTCTGCATTTAATCTGCTTTGAAAATCCAGCTGTCTTCCATTAAGCTAAAAGTAAAGAGATTTGCAGTTGTAAAACAGTGCTACTTTTCTCACTAAATTTTTTTTCTTTCTTTTTTCCTTTTTTTTCTTTTTTTCCTTGCTACTGGGAGATTTAACCTAGGGTGCACCAGCACTGAGAGGCACCCTCACACCATTTTTATTTTGAGACAGAATCTTGCTAAGTTGAATAGGCTGACTCTAGCTTTGAACTTGCCATCTTCCTGTGTCCAGCTCCTGAGTTGCTGGGATTACAGTGTGCACCACAACATGGGCTTTTCTTCCTTTGTTTCTTTCTTTTTGTTTTCTTAATAAAAATATGTTAACATATAGTGGGTTGACTCTTGTCATTTTAAGTGAATTAAATAAATATTTAAAAAATTTCTCAGTTTTAAGTTGTAACATTACAAATAGCAACTAGGTATAATCCATATAAACAAAAGTTTTGGGGTCCTCAGTTATCTTTAAGAGTATAGAGGGATCCTAAAACCAAAACGTTTAAGAAACATTGGTTTAAAACAGTGATGACTCAGAAATAATTCTCATGTTTAATAAGAAGGAATTGATTATGTTACATGTTACAAATCAAATAAAGGAGGTAAATACTTGAAGTGAAAAGATATAAAGTCACTGGGATGACAAGCATGTGCCATCACATCCTGTGCCTCCTGGCTTTTGATGAAAACATCTTATTCTAGTTTTGTAATATTGGCTAGATTATGTAACCTGATTTTTTCCCTCCTATTTTAAAAGCCAAGACAATAAACACTACCTCTCAGGCTCACTGAAAGGATTAAGTGAGGTAATATACCAGGCCTATAATAGCCATTCAGGATATTTACTTCCCTCTGTCATCTAAAATTATGTATGATAGCAATGTATCTGTGACATTTGGTGGCTAATAAACCTTCCTTTGAAGTCAAAATAAATGTCCTTTGAAAACAAAAGGAGCATGTAATATGAATATCATCTTGTTTCTATGAAAAAATTTTGTGGAATAATAGCTGTAATATAGAAAGTAACTATATCATATACATGCCTTCTTATAGGTGAAGGAAATGAATATTTAATTAACTACAATTACTTAAGTTCTAGGCTAGGCCCTTCTATAAAATTACTGGGTGCTTTATAGACATTTCATTTAGTCCTCACAACTACTCTGAGTTAATATCGCATTCACTTGAGATAGAAATTGTCTCTTAAGAAGGTTAAGGAACTTGTCCTGGTAATATGTGGTGGTAGAGCTAATTTAAACCCATATGTGATTGATTCTAAGGTTTTCAGTTTTTATTCAAACATCTTTGACTAAAGAGAAATGAAAAAACCACCAGATGAACACAGGAAACAGCTAGCTCAGCTCCTCACTCTAGGAGACCAAATGGAGTTTGAGGTGGAACAGGCTAGATTAAGGTTCACATACTTCAATATATGTGGACCTTAAACATTCATTCCCCAGTGTTCAATTAAATTAAAATAATGTATACAAAACCCAGCACCTGGTATATTATAAGCATTCAGTAATTGGAAGCAAATTATTATAATTTTAACACGAAGCCAGAAGTTTTGGTTCCTAATCATAAACTAGGAAAAGAAAAGAAAAATTCCCCATAGATCCACAATCCTTTACTTGAAACTCCAGGGAGCCAAGTGAGTTTTGTTTTGAAATTATAGAAAGATAATGTGTGTATTTACTACATATTATGTACCTTCATGAGCAGAGTCCAGGACAGCCCCTTGTGGTCAAACACATTATTTCTGTAGTGAATATCCACACTAAACAAAATAAAGGAAGATGATTAATAGCCTCATATCAGTTTAGGCAAAGTTTTGTCACCAAAGGAGTAAAGAAAAAATCTGTTGCATTCTTGAGTTTATTGTATAACTGAGTTGTAAGGAAAATTATAGACTTATAAAGTATACAGTGCCTGCAGCTATAGCCCTGTGGCATCCGATCCCGTGAGATCTCGGAAGCTAAGCAGGGTCGGGCCTGGTTAGTACCTGGATGGGAGACTGCCTGGGAACACCAGAAGCTGTAAGCTTTGGAGAAGGACCTGGCAACCCCCTCCCAAAAATCAATCTGCCATTGAAAACCCTAGGAACAGCAGAGAAGCACTGGCAATAGTGTTTCCCCTGTTGTACAGAGGGTCGCTATGAGTTGGATACCGACTCGACGGCACCTAACAACAACAACAACAAAGTATACAATATTGTTTGAAGAAGAGTCAGGAAACAACAGTTACCTTACCAACTGAGCTAGTCAGGTTTAAAAGAGACTCTGAAGTCCTAAGTTAAAGCAGTAATATTTTTTGGCCCCTGTTCTCAAATATCAATAATTATATCCAAGGAGAGAAAACAAGCACCCCTTCTCTCAAAAAATGTATTTCATTTTAAATAAAGTTGGGGACTAAAATTGAGCACCATACTTCTTCTAGAGTATCTCCCTTTATCACAGAAACCAGAAGAAGCCAAATCTATTTGAATTGTTTTTTCTTTCCAGATTCTTTCTTGTAATACAATCTGTTTAGTTGAGAATAGAAAAATGGTATTCTGCGTGATGGTCTCTTAAGCATAAAAGATTTACAAATACCATACTAGACTGTGAAAGAGGCTAGCTTATAGGCTTTGTTTGGTAACTCCTAAACAAAAGTAATCGAGAAAAAATTAGTATGTGATATGATAGATATATTAGCTTGATTTACTCATTTTACATTGTGTACCTATGTCAAAACATGTTATATACCATAAATATATGACATTTTGACTTGTAAATTAAACCTGAATAAAGTTGAAAGGGAAGGAAATCTACCTTCTGCAAAAGAAAATTGTTCCAGGCACTTGGCATGTGACTGTAATCCCAGCTACTTGGGAGGGTGAGACAGGAGGATTGCAGGTTTGAGGCCAGAGGCGGCCTATGTACCTCAGTGAGACCTTGCGTCAAAAAAAGAGGGAGTATTGAGGTTAGAGATGTAGCTCAGTGGTGGAGCACTTGCCTAGCATGCATGATTCCCTGGGTTCAATGGTCTGTACTAGGGGGAAAACAAAGAAAAGGAATTGAGTAATTTTAAAGGAAGAGAATTTCCAATGTTAGAATGATATGCAATCATAGTTAATGCCAGCTAAAGATGTCACAGCCTCTTCCTTACCCTGTCTTCCCCATGTCCTCTCTTCCTTCCCTACTGTACCTATATATTCTACATACATGATTATGCATCCTTGCTCCCATGTTCTTTCCCTTTATATAATTTGACCCCTTCCTTGTTCATGGCCAACTACTCATTTACCCTTAAGGAGCTGAATATGATTAAAATAAATAGATGAACATGTTGGCCTGGTTTCTTTCTTTCTCTTTCTCTTTCCTTTCTTCTCTTTTTCTAATTTTCTTTTTCTTTTCTTTTTCTTTCTTTTTTTTCAGTACTGGGGGTTGAACCCAGGGCCTCGCGCTTGCGTGCTTTGCAACTACTGTACCACTTAGCTGCACCGCCAGCCCATTTTTTTACTTTTTGAGACAGGGTCTCAGTAAATTACAAAGACTGCCTCTGGTCTTGAACTTGTGATCCTCCTGCCTCCGCCTCCCAAGCTGCTAGGATTACAGGCGTGTGATACCGCACCCAGCTTTTTTTTTATTATTATTATTTTTTATTTTGAGACAGAGTCTCAATAAGTTATTCAGGCTGCCTCTGGCCTCACACCGGAGGTCTCCCTGCGTCCACCTCCTGAGTCACAGGAATTATAGGCATACACCATGGCACCCTGTTTGGTTTCACTTTTACATTAATTGTCAACAATCTCAAGTGGGCCCTAAGGCTCCTGGACAGTTCTTTATTTCCTCAATCCATTCATTCATTCCATCATCTGAGCAATTACCTCACATCCCTCTTCTGTCTTCACATCTTTGGTACCCTCTCTAGTGTAAGCTAATGACCTTCTTTCTTTCACTGAGAGAGGAGTGTCAATAAAGAACTTCTTCATAATCCTTTCACCCAGTCTGCTAATGCCCATGCGTTTGTTTATATATACTCTGCCTTCCCTTCTGTCACAGTGGATGAATGAATCATTGATCTCTCTCAAGTCACCCCCTCTACTTCTGCTCTCTTCTCTTCCTCACTTGCCTTTTCCCAAGGGAAAGTAGAGTATCCAAGAGTTTTTCCTAATGGGCAATTGGGATTGATACCCACTCTGCTAGAATGTAACCACTGTAGGAGCCAGAATTTGTTTGGTTTTGCAATTGGTATATTCTCAGTTCCTATAAGGGGCTGGGATTTAGCTCAGTTGGTAGAGCTCTGTGCTGCAGTCTCTGAGGTCCTGAGTTCAATTCCCAGCACCACAAAAATGGGAGAAGGACCTGGCAATCCACTCCCAAGACAATCCTGAAACAGTCAGCCATTGAAAACCCTATGAGGGTCTCTATGAGTCAGATACCGACTCTACGGCACCTAACAACAACAACAACAACAGTTCCTGTAACAATCTCTAACACATAGTAGGCACCTCGACTTGTATAGACTGGGTAGATAACTAAATGGATGAATGAATGAATCTTTCTAGAAAGAAAAGAGATCAATTTCAGTATAAGCTTAGAAGGCAACAAAGCCTATTTAGTACATTATCTTTCCCTGTGTTTTATGATTAAATTGGAAACAAAATCTGTTCATTTAACACTATTGGTTTGAAGGGCCCTTTACCTAATGACTATAGATATTATGAGAAATTTTTCCTCAAATTTTTACACAATCATAGTTACCTGGATAATTTTTGGTTACTTGAAAATGGAATTTTTCTAAGTGGCTGAACTTTTAAAACATGGATTTCATTAGTGGAGTAGATCTATACAACCCAAGCTTCTGTTCTTATTACTCATTACGGTCACAACAGGGTCCCTAACTCTTGGGTCATGGAGTAGAACCCCCCCTCCACTCTCAAGCTTGATCTGCACAGAAGGTTAGCAGTGAGCTAGTGAGCGAATGCAGCTTCATCTGTTCATCGGTATTTACAGCCGCTCCCAGTCGCCAGCATTACAGCCTGAGCTCTACTCTTGTCAGGTCCTTGGAAAAATTTTCTTCTGTGAAACTGGTCTCTGGTGCCGAAAAGGTTGTGAACTGCTAGCTTAGAAGACCTGAGTTCATCTGTACTCTGTTAATTTTCCTCATCTGAGAAATTACACAGGGCATGATGATTCATGTATTGAGAAATGCCAATTATGTTCTCACTATAATTGGGTGCATTTCTTTAATTAAAATCAGGGGAAACCAGGCAATCCTAGTACATAAAGGCTGAGGCAAGAGAATTGTCAGCTTAAGACCTCACCATGGGCTATATAGCAAAACCCTGTCTCAAAGAAAAAATCAGAGGGAGCATCTTTGTTTTTCTTGACATCTCTGTTTCAAGAAAAATCATAGGAAAAAACTGCCACGTATTTAAATTTGGTTCCACAAATCCTAATTGGTAGAAATGTGGCTATTCAAACAGATTGCTTTGTATTTTAAAAATGTACAAATGCTGTATACATACAATGCAGTTTTAGTATGGGAGTAAGTGTTCTGGGTTTTCATGAGCTACTGCAATTTTCAGTTGCATGGTAGTGTGTTAGGGAACCAGTCTGTTAATCCTGCTTTTCTTACAAATGTGAGTCAAACAGTATTATGGTAAAGATACCTAGCTGCTTTTTTGAGAATTGAGTTTTTAATTTGTAAGATCACCCTAAAATGGAGCTTAGTTGGGTCATTTCTATATTTAATGAATAATTTCTATATGTAGTGAATGATACCCTAGAACAAACAAGATTACTGTGATAGGGCATTCACTTGGGAAGCTATTATCAGGGTAAACTCAGCCACTAGACACAGAAAGTACATATGCAAATCTGGTTGTTAAAATGAAGGTACAGATTAATTTAGCAAGGTAAGAATGTAAATTAGTGAATAATTATTGTGTTCATAGAAATTTGACTCAAAATGGGCTGGGCATGTAGCTCAGTGATAGAGTGCTTGTCTAGTGTGGAAGGAGTCCTGGGTTGGATCTCTAGCACTGCCAAAAACAAAGCAATACGAACAGCACACAAACAACCAAAAACCCAAACAAACTCTTACCTCAGAGACTGACAGTTAATTTGCCCGGCCTGGTGGTTCATGCCTGTAATCCTGGCACTCTGGAGCAACATAAAGAGTTCAAGGGACCAGCAAAAGGGAGGGAGGAGGGAGGAAGGGAAAAATGTGACTCAAATGTTTGAAGAAAGTATCCAGTTTGTAAATCAAAAGATAGCTATTTACCTTTGAAAAATAAATTTTGTGAAACAATTCTAAATAACGAGTATATAGGTTCCATTTATATGTGAGTCAGTGCTCTACTATCTAATTATGTGTTTGATTTTTTATTTCAGTTTATATACTCTTACCCTATTTATCTTCACACACACATACTTTTTGCTTTTTGGTTGAACCATTAACCTCTAAATGTACTTATATATTTTCTGAGAAGAGGGATGTTCTCCTATATAATTCCAAAACTACTGTCACATCCAGGAAATTTGACATTGACTAAATGTCTTCTCATATATAGCCCATATTCAAATTTTTTCAGTTGTCTCCCAAAGTAACTGAGATTCCTTTTTTTTTTCTTTTCTCTTTCTCTTTCTTTCTTTCTTTCTTTTTTTTTTTAAATGGTGCTGAGGATTGAATCCAGGCCCTTGCATATGCTAGGCAAGCATGCTACTACTGTGATGCACCTTCAGACCCTTTTTAATTTAATTTTAATTTTTTCCAAATTTTGAGACAAGGTCTTGCCAGATTGCACAGGCTGCCTCTGGCCTCTAACCTGTGATCCTCCTGCTTTCACTTCTCAGCTGCTGAGACAACAAGCGTGTGCCATTATGCCTGGCTAACTGGGATTTTTTATTTTCTTTCATCCTCTATCTAATAAAGGTTTATGCATTACATTTGGTTGTCATGTTTCTTCATCCATTTTAATCTAGAGTGATTCTTATGCCCTTCCTTTAAAAAGAAAAATCTTTTATGATAATGACATTCTGTAAGACAACTGTTGTTTCTCATTCTAGATTTGTCTGATTTTTTTCCTTATTACTAGTTTCAGATTAAATATTTTTGGAAATCATTTAGAGCCTGATTTAAAAAGAAGAATTTTGGCATTCAGTTGTAGAAAATCTTGACTTATTTTGCCAAGTCTCAGATGTTTTTTGTAGGGCCCCAGCCTCTTAACTCAGGTACATGGAAGCCGAAGTTGAATTTTCTTTTTGCAGATACTGAAAGCCTAGCTTATCCTAAGAAAATGTTTGTTTTTAGTAAAAATCACCTGTCCAATTTGTGTTCTAATGAGCCTTTCTGAAACCTGATTGTAGGGTGTATGCTTTTCTGTGACCTCACAGGAATCTTAAAATGGCAGCATTAAGTGATCTCTACTAAAACCAGGCTTTCAGATTTATAGCCTATCAAAAATAACCCATTGTATAAAACAAAAACAGGGTGAATTATAAGAGGATATACTCTAGTTGCACTATGAAAATGAGATATTTCA
The DNA here is from genome assembly GCA_007922755.1 of Pedetes capensis. Taxonomy (NCBI): domain Eukaryota; kingdom Metazoa; phylum Chordata; class Mammalia; order Rodentia; family Pedetidae; genus Pedetes; species Pedetes capensis. The sequence continues at coordinate 13,554 of VMDO01036631.1, forward strand.
TGCCAGCATTTTCTTATACCTATGCTCAAGGAAGGAAATAGGAAATTACAAAATCTCTGTTTTTAGATCTTTCTAGTCTAATCTGTTGTGGGCAACCCCCTCCCAAAAATTAATCTGCCATTGAAAACCCTATGAACAGCAGAGAAGCACTGACAGTAGTGTTTCCCCTGTTGTACAGAGGGTCGCTATGAGTTGGATACCGACTCGACGGCACCTAACAACAACAACAAGTCTAATCTGGTTGTTTTTTAACTGTGTATAAGAAGTTTAACATTGAACTCTATAATCAAAGTGACATTATTATAATACTAGTTTACATGCTAAGAAAATAAATATTTTAAAGCTGGGCGCCATGGCACACATGCCTGTAAACCCAATGACTTAGGAAGCTAAGACAGGAGGATTACAGGTGTGAAGCCAGAGGCAGCCTGTGTAACTTTGTTAAGATACTATCTCAAAATAAAAAATACAAAAATGGGCTGGGAGTGCAGCTCAGTGGTATTGTACTTGGCTAGCATGCATGAGGTCTTGGGTTCAACCTCCTGGTAAAGAAAGAAAGAAGGAATCACAATCCCTGACTTTAATCTACACTACAGGGCAGTGGTAGCAAAAACAACTTGGTATGGCACAAAAAATAGGCCCAAAAACCAGTGGAATGGAATAGAAGATCCAGAAATACCTCAATACACCTATAGCCACCTGATTTTTGACAAAGGAACAAAGCAAGTAAATTGGAAAAGGATAGCCTTTTCAATAAATGGTGCTGGGAAACATGGATATCCACTTGCAGAAAAATGAAAAATGACCTGCATCTCTCAGTATGCACGAGAGTTAACTCAAAATGGATAAAAGACCTCAACATAAAACCAGAAACTTTAAAATTAATAGGAGATAGTCAGTATGCTCCAACATATAGGCATAGGAAAGTATTTCCTTAATAGGACTCCAATTGCTCAAGAAATTGCAGCAAGAATAGATAAGTGGGATTACATGAAATTAAAAAGCTTCTGTATAGCAAATGAAACAATTAACAGAGTCAAGGAAATCCCCACTGAATGGGAAAAACTCTTCATATCCTATACATCGGACAGAGGACTAATTTCCAGAATTTATAAAGAACTCAAGAAAAAAATACCCAAGAAAACAAATAACCCAGTACACAAATGGGGAAAGGAACTGAACAGACAGTTCTCAAACAAAGAGGCCCGTAAAACCATGAAACACGTAAAAAAATGCTCAATATCCCTAGCCATTGTTGTTGTTGTTAGGTGCCGTCCGAGTCAGTATCCTACTCATAGCGACCCTCGTAGGGTTTTCAATGGCTGAGTGCTTCAGGATTGCCTTGGGAGTGGATTGCCAGGCCCTTCTCCCATTTTTGCGGTGCTGGGAATTGAACTTGGGACCTCAGAGACTGCAGCGCAG
>VMDO01036632.1:0-14961 GCA_007922755.1 Pedetes capensis
AGCTAAAATATTTCTTTCAACATATGGTAGCTGAGGATTATTTTCACAGTCCACAGATCTGTAACTATGACAATAAACATATGCTTGAGCTCTTAGCATCCCAAATGAAAAGTCATAATTTGAAGTAAATTTCTAATGCTGATTAAAAATTGTTTTACTTATATGTTCATAGGCCCTCTGTTATAACATAATTACACTGAATATTTATAATGAATCTTGGCACTTGCATTAAGACAGCAGAGGGAGGGAAATTAGGAAGAGGCAGTTAGATCAATAGAGGAAATGAGAGAAAGGCCTACACCAAAATTCCCTAACATGCCAACTATAAAAAGGAAATAAGGTTTTCTGTAAATATTACACCTAAAAATAACAGCTCCAACATGTTCTATTACCTTAAAATCTTTATTTTATTGGCATCACTAATTTCAATTTATAATTTTCCTGTAATAAGTATTTCTTCTACCTGAATATAAACCCCATGAGGACACTGCCTCTGCTTTGCAGTGTACTTAACAAAATGTCTGTTCCAAGTTAGGATGTCAGTAAATATTTGTTGGCGGGATCCCAGAACACCTTCAAAAACAAGAAATTTCAGTTGACCCTATGAGAGTAAGAAAGGAGATACGGCAATACATGAAAAACATCTACTGACTAATATCAAAAAAAGTTTTGATCTTAAATATAATTGGAACCTAAGGATATATAGAAAACCATTGCCGTAAAAAGACAAGCAAATGGAAAAGAAATCTTTGATGGTGGGGCGGGATGGGGGAAGGAAATACACAAGGGTAAGGGGGAAATTATCTGTGTAATGTACAACAAAATGCATATATGGAAATGTCACAATGAAAAGCATGTCAGAATGAACCACATTAAGGTGTACATTAAAAATTTCCAATGAAAAAAAGAAAGAAAGAAGGAAGAAAAAAGAAAAAAAAGTACTTCAAATGAGCTCAGATATATTGCAAGTCATATTACTGGTAGAAGGAATAAGACATAGTCAGAACCACTGTCTGGGAAGATAACATAATGTTAAATGAAAACAAAGGTGCACAGTTTTTTCTTTCTTCTTTTTGTAACTTAAGAGGTAGGAAACAAAAAAGGGAAGAAATTTCAGGATAAGATATTCAGAAGGGATATGGAAAAGTAACAAGAGTTTCAACTTGGGATATCTAAAATAACCTTTTATTTGTTCTTAAGCAGAGCAATTCTTGCTTTCTTTACATGAAGTCCAGATGTTTAAATACCCTCTCTTCTGCTTTCTTACTAAAAAAATACTTAGAATTTACTAAAAGCAGGAAAGAACTTGATAAAAAAAAAAAACTCACAGATACCAGCAGAGACTTCCATAGACAGAATATGTAATTCATTTATTTATGTTGAGATAGCGAAAAAGTGAGTCTCACAAACCTATAAGTACCATAGTTTATATTTTCTGGTTATTTCTCATACTATTATATCGTAATAGTATCTAACATTAAATAATATTTAACAAAATTATTCATATGAAAGTTTAGAATTGTTAGGTGCTTTCAAGTAGTGTTCAACTCATAGTGACCCTATGTACAACAGAAAGAAATATTCCCTGACTTTGTGCCACAATCCTTTTATTTATTTATTTATTTATTTATTTGGCAGTACTGGGGGTTGAACCCCGGGCTGCCTGCTTGCATGCTCTTCTAGTGCTGGACCACTGAGCTGGACTCCCAGCCAGTTTTCTTTCTTTCTTTCTTTCTTTTTTTTTTTTTTTTTTTTTTGAGACAAGTTCTCGCAAATTGCACAGACTACCTCTGGTCTCCAACTTTGGATCCTCCTGCCTCCTCCTCCCCAGCCACTGGGATCACAGGTGTGTGCCACCACACCCAGCTACAATCTTTTTCATATTTAATCTCATTGTTGTAGCAACTGTGTCAATCCATCTAGTTGAGTTTCTTCCATTTTTTCATTGACCAGTCACTCTCCCAGATATGATGGCCTCTAGGATTCGTCCCTCCTGACATGTCCAAAATACATAAGACACAATCTAGCCATCCTTGCTTTCAAGAATCATTCTAGTTGGATTTCTTCTAGTATGGATCTGTTGATTATTTTGGTAGTTCATGATATATTCAATATTCATCCCCAGCACCATAATTCAAAAGCATCAATTCTCCTGTCTCTCTTATTCAACATCCAGGTTTCACAAGCATATGATGCAATTGAAAATACCATGGATGAGTTAGGCACACCTTCATCTCCAATGTGACATTTTTACTTTTTAACCCTACTTTTTTATGGTACTGGGGGTTGAGCCCAAGGACTTGTGTTTGCATGCTTTGCAAGTGTTGGACCACTGAGCTGCACCCTCAACCCATTGTTTATTTTTTACTTTTTTGAGACAGGGTCTCACTAAATTATGCAGACTTCCTCTTATCTCGAACTCCTGATACTCCTGCCTTCACCTCCCCAGCCACTGGCATTATAGGCATGCACCACCACACCCTGCCTACTTTTCAACATTTTAGAAATGTCTTTTGCAATAGCTATTCCCAATGCAATGCATCTTTAGATTTCTTAACTGCTGTTTCCTTGTGTGTTGATTGTAGAAGCAAGTGAAAGAAAATCTTGGACAACCTCAATTTTCCTTTATTGATCATGAAGTTGCTTACTGACTAAGTAGTATGGAGTTTTATTTTCTTGATGTTGAGGCACAATCTATGCTGAAGGCTTTGTTCTTTGATCATCATCCATTAATGCTTCAAATACTCTTCACTTTCAGCAAGCAAAATTGTGTCATCTGCATAATGCAGATTGTTACTGATTCATTAATAGCTCATTAAGAAAACATTATTTAACACAACTTAATACATATGTTTGTGCAAGATAATGATCAAGATGTTGAAGACTATATCACAATTCCAAATTTGTTATACCACCAATTCTTGGAAAAGTATGTTACCCCAATGCTACATGATCAATTATCCAGAATTTTGTACATCTATTAAAATTTATTTCTATGTGTTCAATAGGCATTTCATGGTCAACATATGGAAGACAACTTCCAATTCCCAAAATTTAGGCTGACAACCCTCCAATATGAAAATCCGATGTGAAATAAATTAAACTAGCGTTATTTAGTTGAAGACAAAACACTAGTATTGATTCTTTATTTCTTCTTCTTTCACCTTCTACATCTCTTTCTCTTTTCCAGTGTACTCAGTTATCAGTTGCAATTATCATTATTTACACTATTCATTCATTCAACTTATTTATTTAACCAATATTCTATAAACATGTGGGACTTCATATTTACTGCCACCGATTGATTGATAGGCCATAGTAAAATAGTAGTGAAGGACAAAGCCAATACTTCTGGGCCCTTGCTCTGTAAAGGAATATGTCAAATAAAATAAGCAATGCTAAGAATTATAAGTGCTATGATATGGCTTACCTCACCAACAGATTTGCATGTGAATTGGTACTCTGATTCATGATTTACAGTCTATTTTCAAAGTGTCTACATTGAGATATTATACATTTTATAACATATACATTTTCCTTTGATGACAAATATAGTACCTAATTACATAAGTCTTAGAGGGCATTAGCTCTGTTGGGAGAGTGCTCTTCTGAGGGCACTCTAAGGCCTTGGGTTAGATCCCCAGAACTAACCTGGCAGCCCATTTCCAAAACAATCCCATAACAATCAGTCCTTGAAAACCCTGTCAATACCAGAGAAGCACTGGCATAATGCTGGACATGGCAAAGTATCAGAAAATGTCTCATTCTGTTGTACCTTAGAACACTGTGAGTAGACCCAACTCGATGGCACCTAACAATAATAACACACATCTTAAATAAGTAAAGATATATAACTAGAAAATTGAAAATAATCAGAAGGATTAAGTACATCTTACACACTAATTACTACCTTCCCATAAAAAGCCATCTACTATTTTGAGATATTTTAAATTTATAAGTTGAAAAAGTCCCAAGAAATATAATACAGTTCATGTCCTTATTCACACAGGAGAGCTCAGAGAACTTTTCCCATTGATGAGGATTTCTCCAGATCTAATTACCCTCCACATGTCCCATCTCCAAACACCATCCTATTAAGAATCAGGTTTCAACAATATATTGTAGGTTGGAGGGTATACGCACAAACATCCAGTCTATAGAACTATTCCTCCAAATATATCTCATACCATAACAAATGTTTGAGAATCCTGAATATTGTTAATTATGTATAGGGACCAGAGAAAATGTCACTCACTCAAGGTCAGATATATGTCAGTGATTGAATATCACTTATTTCAGTTTTTGGTTCTGTATACTCTGGATTACTGATTTCTCTACAAATGAAATCATTGCAAAACTTTGAATTTAACATGTAGCTTTTACTGTCATTTATAAATAGTATTTTTTTTTTTACTTTTGAAATTGAAATACATGGGAAAAATGTTCCCTTTGTTGTTTTTCATATATGCACTACAATAATTTAATGTCATCCCACAGACAAGTCCATATTTTCTGGATAATATCTGTGCATTATCTTAGTAAAAAAAAAGTTCATTTCAAAGTAAAAGTTGTATAAAAAGAGAGTTCATGGCCATTTTTACTGGATATATGTAATATATATATATATATATATATATATATATATATATATATATATATATATATCCTGCAGCAGTAGCCCTGTGGCATCCGATCCCATCAGATCTCGGAAGCTAAGCAGGATCAGGCCTGGTTAGTACCTGGATGGGAGACCTCCTGGGAACACCAGAAGCTGTAGGCTTGGGAGAAGGACCTGGCAACCCCCTCCCAAAAATCAATCTGCCATTGAAAACCCTATGAACAGCAGAGAAGCACTGACAATAGTGTTTCCCCTGTTGGACAGAGGGTCGCTATGAGTCGGATACCGACTCGATGCCACCTAACAACAACAGCAACAATATATATATATTGCATCTGTCTTGAGTTGTTACAGGACTGAAGTTCGTCCAATAAAAGTATTCCATCCCTTTGTTGACAGTGATTGGTTTGAATTTAGGTATTTGATTCAAATTGTAATAATGATATATGGAAGGAGTTCTATTAGCACTAGCAACAAAAATACCCTTTCTTCTTACTGGAAATGTTAAACTGTGAGTATTGATGCCTGGCACACCACATTAGGAGAATCTATCATCTTAGGAAAGTGACACCACATATTTACTTCCTGATAGTGTTTGACTACATGAGTGTAAAATCCTTAATTTTGAATTTTGAAATGCATGCATTAATATATTCCTGTTTATTTAGTTGGATTATTTTCAACTGAAAAAATTCCCACCGCATTGTTCTTTATCATTGATATACTATAGATAATAGAGAGAAAAAGTCTCTCTCTCTCTCTCTCTCCCTGTATATATATACATATATGTATATATATGTATATATATGTATATACATATATGTATTATATAAATATACAATCAGTTTATATATGACCTAGAATCTAATGACCCATACAGTACATGTAGTGATGAATCCTGGTTATCTTACAAAACCTCACATAGATAATTGAAAATTGATTTTATTTTGATTAATCTTCATCCTCAAAGCTCACAGGGTCTACTCAGCAAATATTATAGTCACATATTTTGGATTTTTTCATGGTCAAAGTCTTACAGGTCTTTAATTTTAAATGGTAAAAAGTATTTCATCTCTAAAATTATCACAAAGATGTATATATATAACCATGTGCTTAGACCCAAATATTAATTAACAGTGAATATAAGAGGAAACAACACTGTATTCATTAATATACACTGTGAAAGCCATATGATATTTTTAATAATTTGGCATTTGAAGTTTTTTTTTTTTCTTCTGGTACTGGAGGTTGAATTCAGGGCCTTGAACTTGCATACTGGATCACCGTACCTGTACTGTAGTGATTTTTTCTATTAGGTAAATATTTCAAGTCCAGAGAGGTTTTTCCTGATTTATAACTTATTTTTCATAAACTCCATCTCCATATGCCTTTGTGACATGCTCTTGGGGTATTCTTCAGCTTTGTTTTCCAGCACATTTGTGTTCCTCATCTGTGTCCATTAAATATTCATCCTTTCTGTTAACTTATATTTCTCACTATTCACTTGGTATTTATATTGTATTTTAACACACCAAGTGTAATTTTGAATTACTCTGTTGATAGTAATTCTTGTTGTGATGTCCTGTACCACTTACCTATTGACTCTGTTTCCTGAAACTTCTCTGTCTTTAATCATTTATAATACTGGCTTCTTTCCTATATTTATCATACCTTTTCCTTAGGCTTAAGTTTCCCTAGTCAGCTATTTATTGAATCTGTGCAGCAAGTCTGATATATGTGTGGGATCCTTGTAAGTTGGTAGCTTCTTGCTGTGTAAGTGGAGAAGAGTCATGACATATGACTGAGTAGGATCCTTCTTTATATATATGGGTATTGCCAAGCAACTCAATATTTCTCCATCTTTCATAACACATCATATCATCTGCCTTAGTTGGAAGCAGACTCTAATCTTGTCCTTTGCTGGTACTTATCCCAAAGATGATGAGGAAGAGTATGCATAAATCAACCATATTATCTTATTTCTCTCCTCTTCCACCTCCTCTTCCTCTTTCTTTGCCTTTTCCTTAGTTGTCATTATCTTCTCTTTTGTAGTACTAGGGGGTTGAATCCAGTGCCTAGTAAAAGGTAGACAAGTGTTCCACCAGTGAGCTGCTACTCCATCCCCTTTCCTTTCTTTATATCTTGAAACAAGTTCTCTCTAAATTGTGTAGGCTGCTTCTGTCCTAGAACTGAGAATCCTCCTCACTTAGAACCCCACATTCCTGGGATTACAGGTGTGTGCTATAGTGTCCAGTAAGCTTCTTCAATGATAATAATCCTTGAGTCATCATGTGATTATACAATATATAGTAGGACTATAAATGTAGAAAAGTGTTACAGTAGGAATAAAACCTGAAGTCAAAGATGCTATATAAATTAAGGATTAAGATTTTTACTGAGAAGGAGAGGCTACTAGTTTTCTATTTTTCGAGACTACTTAAAATATAAAAGCTAGAAATGACTGAATTTTCAATGGGAGATCCATGACTCCTTCCATAGTATATTTATTGGGATGGCAGAATGCTTATTGGAGTTGGTCAAGAAGTTAATAAAAATTACTGAAGAAGTCAAGTCTTCAGGTATAGATGGCATTTTCAAAAGGTTGACTGACTGGGAAAAGAATTATGTGAGTATAAGCCTAAAGATTTTGTGGATTGTTTTTCCTTATCCAATGCATGTTGGGGTTTAGCTCAGTTGGTAGAGTACTGCTCTGCACTTTCAGAGGACCCAGATTCTATCCCCAGCACCAAAAATAAAGAGAAAAAAATGTCAGAAAGATGTGACAGTCTACTCCCGAAAACAATGCAAAAACATTCAGCCATTGAAAACTCTATGAGAGTCCCTATGAGTTGGACCAGACTTGATGGCACCTAATAACAATTCAATACCTATTTTCATCTCTTTATAACAAAACTCTGATTTTGTCCAAAACACATATGGTAGGCAAATTCTAAGAATAACTGCACACTCTTACTCTTGTATAATTCCTTCTCCTTCAAGTGTAAGTAGAAGCCTTGAGTATGATGTGATGTTTCTTCCTTGATTGTAAGTAATCATGTTATATGGTATAGTCAGTTGAATGACAGAAAGATCATTTAGGTGGGTCAAATGAGCCCTTTAAAAATAGTTGATAGGTGGTAACAAAAGAGGTAGAGAAGCTTAAAATGTGAGAAGGAACAGATTCATTACTTGTTTAAGATGCAAGGAAAATTGTGAGAAAGAGATTGCCTGTTGGCACAAGAGATATGAATAGCCAAAGTTCTCAAGGAAATGAGGACCCAGAACTACAAATATAAGAAACTAGACATTTCTAATAAACCAAATGAACTTGGAAATTATTATTCCATAGAGCATGCAGATTAGTCCATCTTGGCTATTACATTGATTCTGGCCTTGTGATATTCTGAGATAAACATATTGAGTCTACTAAGAATCTGATTAAACAAGGGATAAGGTATTTTGCTGAATGTGATAAAGACTGGAAATTGATGGGAAATAGAATTTTGCAGTCACAACAACTTGATGAAACATGAAACGTTTGTGGTTATGGGAGAGTAAAAATTATTGTTGGGTGGCTTTAAGTTCTTTAAGGTTCAAGCACTTTTTTATTATATAATGAAACTATAATGAGTTTCAGTTTTTGCTCCCAATTTTATATATATATAGTCAAGAAACAGAAACAATGCCTTAGAATTGGAAATTGAAGCACTATTGAGTTACTTTATTTTATATTTTCATTTCTGGAACATCTCTTAGCACCAAGGAATGATAGACCAGTGCATCTCTTTATATGTCAATAAAATGTATGAAAAAACTAAGAAAGGAAGAAGAAAACAGAGGAACCAAGAAAACTTAGCCAGTGTTACTCAGAGTTTTGTCCACAGATGTCTTCATATGTCCTATTTGTGTGTTTTCTTTCTGTTCTTTAAAAACAACTTTATAAAGATGTAATTCATATACTGTCTATTTTCACTGACTATGTTTTTTTCTATGTTCTTTCATGTTGTGCATATATTGGTACTTCACTATTTTTGTATTCTCAGTTATAAAAATGGTGTTTGCACTTTTTAGAATAGTGCTGCTCTGTACACTTATGTAAAACTTTTGAATGGATATTTTTAATAGACATTTTAAAATTTCATATTAATAATGGGACAGGGTTTATCTTAGTTGGTAGAGCCCTGCTCTGCACTCTCTGGGACCCTCCATCTGTTTGATCTCCAGTTCCACACAAATGAGAGGAGGACTTAACAATCCACTCCCAAAATACTCCCAAAACAATGAGCCACTGAAAACCCTATGAAGGTCTCTGAGAATCAGACCTGACTAGATGGCACCTAACAGTAACAAAAATATTAAAAATAGAAATCTGGGTCATATGATAACTGCATATTTAACATTTTAAAAATACTGCTGAAATGTTTCCAAAGTGGTTACACAATTTTGTATTCCTATACCTATACCATCCTGGCAATTGATCTCCTTAGATCTTAGAAGCTAAGCAGAATCTGGCCTGGTTAGTACTAGAATGGGAGAAGGCATGGGAATACCAGATGTTGTGGGCATGGAAGCAGGACCTGGCAGCCTGCTCCTGAAACAATCAGCCATGGAAAACTCTATGAATAGCAGAGAAACACTGACAATAGTTGGAGGTGTGGCTCAGTGTCAGGTAGTATTTCATTCTGTTGCACAAAGGGTCCATATGATTGGGACCCAACTTGACTTAATCTAACAACAACCAACAAGAGAGTTCCAATAATCAAACTCATGTTTTTGGCAACATTTGTTATTAAGTCTGTTTGATTCTAGCTAGTCAAGTGATGTGATTTGGTATATTATTGTGTTTTATTTGAATCTCCCCGATGTTTAATGATGTAGAACATCTTTGTATATGCATCTTGGCTGTTTGCACAGTTTCTTTGGCGAATTGTATATTCAGAAAATTTTCCAATTTTTAATTTAGTTTACTTATCTTTTATTATTAAGTTATATGAGTTTTATATATACAGACATATAGTTTGCAAATATATTCTACATATTTGTGGATTGTCTTTTTATTTTTTTGTTCGGAATAATTTATAGTACCAAATTTTTAATTTTGATGAATTTCAATTAATATATTTCTTCATGTTGTCATTTATTGTTTGGTGTCCTATGTATGATGTCATTGATTTGCTCCTGTTTTTTCCTATAAGTTTTATAGTTTTAGCTATTATATTTGTTTTTAGGATTCAATTTAAGTTGATGTTTCTGTGTTGGAATGGAGGAATACAACTTCATTTTTATGAGTTTGATATCCAGTTGTTATGTGAGATACTTGAATATAGTGCTAAGCAGTCAATGCAGAAGAAAACCCTTAAAGAAATGATAAGTTAGTGGCTTTTCACATATTCCTTAGATAATTCATATGCACACAGGTGTTTAAGAATCTGTAGATTAGTTATTTATAGGCAACGTTAAATAATGTAGGCTTTACAGTATGAGGGAGGAGGATGACAGTTTATTGAAAAGATTTTGAATTTTCATTCTGTAACATGGAGCAGAACTTTGTGGTGACAAGGGTCAAATGGTGACCATGGCAAGGTTGCCTTAAACTTAAATGAAAGTATGTCACTGGAATTGAGGTCAAGAAAGTGTGAGGCCGGGTTCCACTGTGCAAATGGACTGTAATGACAAAATGTTCAGAAGACTTCATGTTATTTATGAATATTTAATTCAGCAAAAAGGATTGCACAAAGCTACCATCCTTCTTTGAGGTTTTTAGGCTTCTCTGCCCTAGAGTATAAAAGATATAAAATGAAGACTCATGTTATCTTTATATTTTTATCTGCCATAAGTAGTGGAATTTTAGCAACTATATGATGAGCTCTATTATCCATGTCACTAAAAATTACTTAATTTTGCCCAATGGGCTGTAATAGAAAACTGGTTTTTGGTCACCGCATTAAAACTTAGGTATTCTAATCAAGCAGGTACGTGGCAGAAAACAAAACCACAGAGGAAGGGAATCAGGTACCAAAAACTACAGTAAATGTAGTTAGGAGATAAGGAGGTCCAATAACAAATACTTTCCATCCCTTCTGAGATTTGAATCAATCAAAGAAGAAAAAATAGTAAAACAGATATGTTGTTGTTTTTAGGTGCCATCGAGTCGGTATCCGACTCATAGCAACCCTCTGTTCAACAGAGGGAACACTATTGTCAGTGCCTCTCTGCTGTTCATAGGGTTTTCAATGGCAGATTGATTTTTGGAAGGGGGTTGCCAGGTCCTTCTCCCAAGCCTACAGCTTCTGGTGTTCCCAGAAGGTCTCCCATCCAGGTACTAACCAGGCCTGACCCTGCTTAGCTTCCGAGATCTGACGGGATCGGAGGCCACTGGGATACAGCTGCAGGTACTTAAAACAGATATGTTGTTGTTGTTGTTGTTAGGTGCCGTTGAGTCGGTATCCGACTCATAGCGACCCTCATGGGGTTTTCAATGGCTGGCTGTTTCGGGATTGCCTTGGGAGTGGATTGCCAGGTCCTTCTCCCATTTTTGCAGTGCTGGGAATTGAGCTCAGGACCTCAGAGACTGCAGCGCAGTGCTCTACCAACTGAGCTAAATCCCAGCCTAAAACAGATATAAATTGTTATCCTCGTTACTGATAGGACAATATTAGAGAATTGTTCTTCTATTCAGGAAAATAGAAATTTGGAATAAGTTTGGAAATTTGGAATAATTTCAAATAGAAATTTGGAATAAGTCTGTCTTAGTGTGATCTGGCTGCTTTAACAAAATACCATAGATGAAGTGCTTTAAATAACAGAATATTATTTCTTATAGGTTGGGAGGGTTGGAAGTTCCAGATGAAAGTCCTCCTGGATCTGGTACTGGTGAAGAATACTTCAGGGCTTGCAGACAACCCCTTTCCCAACATGTCCTCACATGGCATTTCCCTGGCTTGTTTTCATGTAAAGAGAAGGTAAGACTGATGTTTCTTTTCTTATAAAGTCATGGAGCCTATCAGGAGAGTCTCCTGGCCTAATTAAATCTAATTACATCTCAAAGGCCTCACCTCCAAATATCACCCCATTGAGTGAGAACTTCCACACATAAATCTTAAAAGGAAACAAATATTCAGTTCATGGCAGCAAATCTGGCAATGATAGAATGGGGCCTCTTCTATGGTAATGTTACTGGTAAGTTAATTGTATAGTTGAGAATAACTAAAATGGCACACTTTGGGCTTACTGGGTCTATCTTGAAATAGAAAGTTAGAGAAGATGATCTACAGATATGTAGCTATTTTTCAAAATTCACCTTTCTGAAACATTTTGAAGAGACAGAGTGAGGAAAATATGTTGCTCCTTTTGAGATGCCTCCTTGTGGATAAAATAATTAGAAGTGGAACTATACTAGGTAATATAACAAATATTTTGGATATCTTAACACATTGGTTTTAATACTTAACTTTGTATAAATCAAAGTTGTGGGCAACTGTTGGGAGTAGATATTAACAGTCTATTCAGGAAAACTCCATTTTGAGTTCTTTTTGGTATTCAATAGAAAAAGCAATGCTTTGTGCTCAAAATATTGGGAACACTACCATATTTAAATTAACCCTGAACAGATTTTCTACCTGGGATAAGTGGATCAATGGCTCCCCAAAAGATGTTCATGTTCTAATTTTGGTACTCCATAAACATGTAATGTTAGATGTTGTCTTAGTTTCCTGTGATCAGGGTAACAGTGTAGCTTAAATTTGACTGCTTAATAAGGAATAAATTTATTTTATTACAGTTCTGAAGCTAAAAGTCCAAAATCAAGTCATCAGCAGGGCTGTCCATCTGTGATGTGGTAGAATACAACCTAGTCTGTTCATCACTTCTGCTTGTAGCCATTAACACTTGCTATACCTTGGTTTTCAGCTGCATCACTCCCCTCTGTGCCTTTTTCACTGCATGCCAATCTCCCTGTGTATGTCTCTATGTCAAATTTCCCACTTACAAGCGGGGTATTGGACTAACAACAATTGTAATGAGCTCATTTTAACTTTATTACATCTGTATTTCCCAATAATGTCAAGTTCACAGATCCAGGCATTAGGACTTTGACATATATTTTGAGGGTATATAATTCAAACTACAACATATGTCAAAATAGAATTAAGGTTGAAAATGAAACTAAGGTTGCTAATCAGATATTCTTACAATGGGACAATAATATTGGATTGCTTCATTGTACTAAAAAAAATCTTAAAGGGAGTAAGAAGGAGAAAGAAGTCAGAGTGTGAGGAGATGACTGAAACAGAACCTGAGAGAGAGAGAGATGTAGGAAAGACTCAGCCTGAAATTTCTGGTTTTAGAGAAAGATAAATGAGCCCATGAGCCAAAGAGTTGGGGTGAAAGAAGCTCTATAAACTGGAAAAGACAATGAAATGGGTGGACTCTTCATCTTTAGAGGGAATGCAAGCAACTTTGCCAAAAACTTGATTTTAATACCTTTTTACTTTCTGACCTTTAGAACTTTAATACGATTGTGTTATTAATGCCATTAACTATGTAGTAATTGTTTAAAAAAGCAATAGAATAGCACAAGTTCTATGAGAGTTTTGATAAATTATTTTAGCCACTTTCTTACTCAAATTTATTACCTACCATTTGCCATAGTAATGAAATAAAAAACCCAATACATATAAATACACTGGTAGGGTAACCTTGCAATTGAAAGAGAGGTCCACACTCCAGCAAACAGAATATTACTAGGACTTTCTTAAAAATGTGAAAGCTGATGGGCATGGTCCAAACCCCATAATCCCAGCAACTCAGAAGGCAGAGGCAGGAGAATCTCCTAGCTACTCAGAAGGCTGACATAGGAAGATCGAGAAAGCTCAAGGCCAGAAGCACTTGTGTAATTTTGTAAGACCTTGTCTCAGGATAAGAAGTAAAATATAAAAGAGTTTGGGGGTGCAGCTCAGTGGATTCAGTCCCTAGTAAGCAAGGAAAAGGAAAAGTGAACCCCAAGTCTCATCCAAGATTTAATGAATCAGAATATTCTTATGGGTAGGATCCCCAGGTGATTCATAAGCATATGAAATTCAGAAACACTGGTCTAGTATGTGGCACAATCAAAATTACAGCTTCTTTGTTTCCTTCCACTCTATGGCAAGACTTCACTGAAATTTCATTGTGACTACGTCTTCAAAATATCCTCAGTGTTTTTATACAATTTATTGACTGCTTTTAATATGAATTCACTCAGTATTTGATGCTGAAAAATTACTTTAAATCTTGCTTTATTACTTGTTTCAAAAATTATTTAAATTTTTTTAGATGAAGACATATTATCTAAAGCATCTCACCTTTTAATATTTTTCTTTAAAAATACTCCAATTTCAAGAGTGAAAATGTTTTAGTTTTGCTCAATTTTATTATCTTATTGAATGTACTAATATTTATGCTTTTTTCAATTGTGACTATACTATATGTTGATTCAAAAGAATTTGGAAAAAATTACAAGACAAAAAGCAAAAATCCTGCATTCTTCACAGGCATATTTTCTATTCAATGGCATATGCAAATATTCCATATCACAAGTGGCCAAAACAAACAACAAAACTAAACTGACTAAGCTAACTTGGAACATGTCACTTAAACATGTCACTTAAAACAGTAATAAAAAAACAGACATTAGCAATGGTTATGATGATACTTTATTTTTCTCAGTCTGAGTTATGCCCAATTCAAATCATATTTTAGGATATGAAGTTAGTATTATTTGATGTAGCTTTTTAAAAAATTATTCATAAAAATTTTTCCTATATATCATTGTTGTTAGGTGCCATCAAGTTGATGTCTGACTCATAGTGACTCTACATACCACAGATGAAACACTATTGTTAGTGTTTCTCTGTTACTCATAGGGTTTTCAATGGCTGATTGTTTTGGGGGAGTGGGTTGCCACGTCCTTTTCTCAAGCCTACAGCATTTGGTGTTCCCAGGTGGTCTCATAACAAATTACTAACCAGGGCTAACCCTGCTTAACTTCCAAGATCTGATGGGATTGGTTACCACAGTGGTATGGCTGCAGGCCTTCTTAAATCTATGTAAGTAAATTTGGTGTCCTTAAAGCAGTGAGTACATTTTTACACACACACAGACTCACATAGTGACATGCACTTACATTTACATATAATCATATATTCTTTTAAAAATACCAGCAATTATCACCAAATTAATAAATTATGTGTGGCTTTTTAATTATAAGTAAACATTTTTACTAATTTTCCAAAGTCCAAATGAATTATGTCTATGGTAAGAAATTAAAAATTACTTTAACTTGTTTTAGTTTCATGAATATTTAT
>VMDO01036633.1:0-14975 GCA_007922755.1 Pedetes capensis
AACAAAAAAAAAAAAAAAAAAAAAGAAACTCACCTAACTCACAAAGACTGGAATAAACTGAGAGTTAAGGCTGGAAAAATGTATACCTAGCAGGGGGAGAACAAAAGAAAGTAGGTGTGGCAATTTTAATTTCAGATAGATTAAATTTCACTCCAAAACTAATTAGAAGAGATAAGGATGGTCACTACATTTTAATACAAGGAACAATTGATCAAGAATCAATAACGCTCCTTAATATCTATGCCCCAAACATAGGAGCTCCTAGCTTTATAAGACAAACCTTAAGGAATATAAAGAACTTTATAGGACCAGAATCAATAATAATGGGGGACTTCAATAACCCACTTGTGTCAAGAGACGGGTCATCAAAACAAAAAATCAACAGAGAAACGTCAAATCTAATCTCCACCCTAAACCAGCTGGATCTTACAGATAGATACAGCATATTTCATCCACATGATGAGGAATACATATTCTTCTCAGCTCAACATGGTATGTTTTCTAAAATAGATCATATGCTAGTCCATAAGAACTCCCTCAACAAATACAAGAATATAGAAATTATTCCATGTTCCTTATCAGATCATAATGGGATAAAATTGGAGCTCAAGAACATGAATAATTCCAGAAACTTTACAAACTCCTGGAGACTGAATAATTCACTACTGAATGACCCATGGATTGTTGATGAAATCAAATTGGAATTTAAAAAATTCCTACAATCAAATGATGATGAAAACACATCATGGCAAAACATATGGGATACAGCAAAGGCAGTTTTAAGAGGGAAGTTTATAGCATTAAGTGCCTTCATCAATAAAATAAAGATGAGCCAAATAAATGTCCTATCGACACAGCTTAAGACACTAGAAATCCAACAAAAAAACAACCCTAAATGGAACATACAGAGGGAAATTACAAAAATAAAGGGAGAAATATCCCAATTAGAATCTAAAGAGATAATTCAAAAATTAATAAGACTAAGAGCTAGTTCTTTGAAAAGTTTAATAAAATAGACACCCCTCTGGCTAACCTCATCAAAAAGAAAAAGGAAAAATCTAACATAGTACGGATTATGAAAGACAATGGATCCATAACCACCGACTCCAATGAAATACAGAAAATTGTCAGGGATTACTATGAGAGACTGTATTCCCAAAAATATGAAAATGCAGGAGAAATGGACAAATTTATTAACACGTATGACCTATCAAAACTATCCCCAGAAGATATAACTGACTTAAACAAGCCCATTACCTATACAGAAATAGAAAAGGTAATTAAAAGTCTCCCAACAAAGAAGAGCCCAGGTTCTGATGGATTCACGGCAGAATTTTACCAAACTTTTAAAGAAGATATAATACCTGTCTTCCTCAAATTATTCCAAAGAATAGAAAAGGAGGGAACACTCCCAAATACATTCTATGAAGCTACCATCACCCTGATACCTGAACCAGGAAAAGATTCATCTAAGATAGAGAATTATAGACCCATCTCCCTTATGAATCTAGATGCAAAAATATTCAATAAAATTCTGGCAAACAGAATACAGCAGCATATGAAAAAGATTATCCACCATGACTAAGTGGGATTTATACCACAGATGCAAGGCTGGTTTAACATACAGAAATCAATTAATATAATCCAACATATCAAGAAACTGACAAACAAAAAACACATGATCATCTCAATTGATGCTGAAAAGGCCTTCAATAAAGTGCAACACCTTTTCATGATAAAAACACTGGAGAAAATAGGTATAACAGGCAAATACCTTAATTTCATAAAAGCCATTTATGACAAACCTACAGCCAACATTATATTAAATGGAGAAAAACTAAAACCATTTCCTCTCAGATCTGGAACAAGACGAGGATGTCCTCTCTCTCCTATTCTATTCAACATAGTAATTGAAGTTCTGGCCAGGGCAATCAGACAAGAGAAAGAAATCAAAGGGATACAGATTGGCAAGGAAGAGGTCAAATTATCATTATTTGCAGATGATATAATTTTATACTTGAAAGACCCCAAAACCTCAACCAGAAAACTTCTGGATCTAATTAACTCCTTCAGCAAAGTTGCAGGCTACAAAATTAACACACAAAAATCAATAGCTTTTCTTTACACCAATTCCAAACAAGAAGAGAAGGAAATTTCAGGAAAGATACCATTCATGATAGCCCACCGGAAAATTAAATACCTTGGAATCAATCTAACCAAGGACCCTTCAGATCTCTACAAGGAAAATTTCAAAACATTAAAGAAAGAAATAGCAGAGGACACTAAAAAATGGAAAGACCTCCCCTGCTCCTGGATAGGGAGAATTAATATTGTAAAAATGGCTATCCTACCAAAAGCAATTTATAGATTTAATGCAATACCCATTAAAATTCCACTGACTGACTTTACAGAAATAGAAAAAAATGATCCAAAAATTCATATGGAACCACAAAAGACCACTTATAGCCAAAACACCTTTAAGCTGCAAATCTAATGCAGGTGGAGTTACAATCTCTGACTTCAAACTATACTACAGGGCAGTGGTTGCAAAAACAGCTTGGTACTGGCACAAAACTAGGCCTGAAGACATCTGGAACAGAATAGAAGACCCAGATCTACCTCAACACACCTATAGCCACCTGATTTTCGACAAAGGAACAAAGCAAGTAAACTGGAAAAAGGACAGCCTCTTCAACAAATGGTACTGGGAAACATGGTCATCCACATGCAGAAAAATGAAAGTGGATCCGCATCTCTCAATATACACGAGAGTTAACTCAAAATGGATAAAAGATCTCAACATATAAACAGAAACTTTAAAACTTACAGAAGGCAAGATAGGCAATACACCATCATATAGGCATAGGAAAGTATTTCCTTAATAGGACTCCAGTTGCTCAGGAAATTGCAACAAGAATAGATAAATGGGACCACATGAAATTAAAAAGCTTCTGCACAGCAAAAGAAACAATTAACAGAGTCAAGGAAACCCCCACGGAATGGGAAAAATCTTCACATTTTATACATCTGACAAAGGTCTAATTACTAGAATTTATAAAGAACTCAAGAAAAAACCTCCCCCAAAAACAAACAACCCAATACACAAATGGGCAAAGGAACTGAGTAGACAGTTCTCAAATGAAGAGGTCCATAAAGCCATGAAACACATGAAAAAGTGCTCAACATCCCTAGCCATTAGGGAAATGCAAATCAAAACAACTCTGAGATTTTACCTTATACCAGTAAGAATAGCCAAGATCAATAAAACAAACAACAACAAATGCTGGCGAGGTTGCGGGGAAAAGGGAACACTCGTACATTGTTGGTGGAGCTGTAAATTGGTGCAACCACTGTGGAAATCAATATGGAGGTACCTCAAAAAACTAAAAATAGATCTACCATATGACCCAGCTACAACACTATTGGGAATTTACCCAAAGGGAGATGGGTCATCATACCAGAGACACCTGCATCTCCATGTTCAATGCAGCGCTTTTCACAATAGCAAAGATATGGAATCAACCAAAGTTCCCTTCAACAGAAGAATGGATAAAAAAACTATGGTATATATACACAATGGAATACTATTCAGCAATCAAGAAAAATGAAATAAGGTCATTCGCAGCAAAATGGATAGAATTAGAGAAAAGTATTTTGAGTGAACGAACACGAACTCAGAAAGAGAAACAACACATGTTCTCACTCATATGAGGGAGCTGATTCAAAATTACAAGAAGGAAAAATCCTACTCAAAGGTTGGATCATAATAAAAGGGGGGGGAGATAATAATGATGTCAATATAAATGGACTAGAAATCGCATGTAATTGTTCTAACAAGATAAAAACAAAGACCACTACAGGAAAAGTTTCTATCTTAAACAGAACTGGATCCCAAGGACATATAGAAAAAAACTACTAAGTAAAAGATAGGAAAGATTTAGATGGGAAACTTAGATGGGAAGGGTGGGGGGGAAGCATCGGGGAGGGTAAGGGGTAATCTATATGAATAATGTGTATCAAAATGCATATATGGAAATGTCACAATGAAAACCATGTCAAAATGAAACACATTAAGACATACATTAAAAATTTCTAATAATAAAAAAAAGAAACACACACACACACACACCTGCATACACATATGGACACACATACATGTATTTAAGTAATGGAATAAGTTAATAGAGATAAAGTAAACTTAAATATGTTAGAGGAAAACTAAAAGATCAAAATAATATTGTCAAAGACAAGGTACATCTAATAAAAAGAAAAAACACCCTCCCATATCTTTTATAAAAATTGTGATAAACATATGCACGTAAATATCATAAAATTTGCCATGTTAGCCATTTTAAGTGTACATGTATGGCATTAAATACACCTATTATTAATCTATCTGCAGCCATACCACTGTAGTGTCTGAATCCATCAGATCTCAGAAGCTAAGCAGAGTCGGGCCTTGTTAGTACTTGGATGGGAGAGTCTGGGAACACCAGGTGCTATGAGCTTGCAGGAAGGACCTGGAAAACCACTCCCAAAATACAATCAGCCATTGAAACCCTATGAATAGCAGAGAAGCACTAACAATACTGTTTTGCCTGTTGTACACAGGGTCACTGTGAGTTGGACACCAACTCGAAAGTACAGCTAACAATTATTCCAAATCCTTTTTTGTAGCTAAAAATTGGGAGGAAATTGGAAAAAACTCCCAAACTGGGAAAACGGCTTTTGAATATCTGGTTTGTAAATTAGAAATCAGGGAAAATGAAAGTAACTTGGTTGCACGTTTGTACAAAACCCTTCCTGATTGGACAATTGGACTGAAAGCTGATTGGCTCAGGCCATTCCGTGGGTGAGCTATATAAAGAGCTGCGCTGCAGCGGCTCAACCCTTTTTCGCCTTTTTTCACCCTTTTTCTCCTCTTCGCCTTTTTGCCCACACCATCAGCTAAGCAAGACATTCTCACCCGTTCCTGCCCAGACCACCGATGAGGAAACAGATTTCCTGCTCCCCCCCCCCCCCCCGACCTTCAGTGAGGAAAGAACGCTCTCCCTTTGCAATCATCAATAAGGAAAGAACCTGCTCTCTGTCTGATCACCGACGAAGAGATGACCAACACAGGTGTTTGCCCCTGGAAGGCAAAGTGCCTGAGGCTTTTCCTTTCTCCCGTCTCCTCCGGGGTCCCAAGGGCCGGAGGAGTCTGCACCCCTCACCCGAGGGTCCAAATGAATTGTGTTTAGTATCTGTGTGCATGGTGGTGCCGCCCGGCCGAACCTCCAGGCCAGACTGGGAGGCAAGTGCCCCACACTTTTTGTCACCCCAACAGAAACCCTATAATCATTGAGCAATAACTCCCGTTCACCACTCCCTCTGGCTGCTGATGACATCTAATCTACCTTCTGTCATTCTAAATTCACTTATTCTAAGTATCTCATGTCAGTGGGATTGTACAATATTTGTTCTTTGTGACTGGCTTATTTTACTTATCCACATTGTAGCATGTATCACACCTTCATATCTTTTTATGGCTGCATAATATAGCATTTTATTTATATACCATTTTTATTTGTGCATCCTTTTGTTGAAGGATATTTGGATTATTTCCACCTTTTGTCTCTTTTTTGTGAACTACTTTATTAAATACAATTGACAGACCCAGGTGCAGTGGCGCATGCCTGTAATCCCAGCGGCTTGGGAAGTGAAAGCA
The DNA here is from genome assembly GCA_007922755.1 of Pedetes capensis. Taxonomy (NCBI): domain Eukaryota; kingdom Metazoa; phylum Chordata; class Mammalia; order Rodentia; family Pedetidae; genus Pedetes; species Pedetes capensis. Next base: position 5,708 of record VMDO01036633.1, read on the forward strand.
GGAGGATCGCAAGTTCGACACCAGAGGCAGTCTGGGTAATTTGGTGAGACCCTGTCTCAAAAAAGTAAACAAAAAATGAGCTGGGGGTACAAAGCCCTGGGTTCAATCCCCAGTATTGCAAAAAAAAAAAAAAATTGACATACAAAATGGGGTGCATATTTAATGTTGCACATTTATATCTTCATGAGTTTGGAGATAAGTGTAAACCTGTGACAACATCATCACCAACAATATCATAAATATATTCATTATCTCCCAAAGTTTCTACTCCTTTCATTATTATTATTTGATTTTTGTGGTCAGAACAAATAATATAAAATCTACTATTATGGTTTGAATATAAACTGTCCCCAAAAGGTTATGTGTTTGAATGCTTGGACCCCAGCAGGTGGTGCTGTTCGGGGAGATTGTGGAACTTCAGGAGGTGGGATCTAGCAGGCCGACACAGGCCACTGGGGGCTGGTTTTAAGGTTTTAGCAACACAAAATTAACACAGGAAATTCATGCCAAAGAATGTGATCATTTATGTGGCAAAACCTGACTGTGTGATTCTTTTGAGGCCATTGCGTGAGAGGTTTGGAAGAGTTTAGAGATGAAGTTTTGAGAAGGCCTAAAATGCTATTGTTGTTAGGTGCCGTGGAGTCGGTATCCGACTCATAGCGACCCTACCTATAACAGGCGAAACACTATCATCAGTGCTTCTCCGCTGTTCATAGGGTTTTCAATGGCGGATTGATTTTTGGGAGTGGGTTGCCACATCCTTCTGCCGGTTTTGCTGTGCTGGGAATCAAAACTGGGACCTCAAAGACTGTAGAGCAGTGCTGTACAAACTGAGCTAGACCCCAGCCCAAAATGCTGTAAGCAGCGTTTAATGCATGGTTCTGGTGAGCGTACAGCCAGCCCGTCCTATAATCCCAGCAATTAAGGAGGCTGAGGTACGATCACGAGTTCCCAGCCAGAGGTAGCCTGCTGAATTTAGTGAAACCCTGTCTCAAAATAAAAAGGGGCGGGGGTGGGGGAGCTCAGTGGCTGAGCACTTGGTCCCCATATGTGTGGCCCCAGGATCAACCTCTAATATTGAAAAAAAGAAAAGAAAAGAAAGAAAGAAGACAAAAGCAGCATCTATTCACATTAGAGAAATCTTTGCCCAGACCAACAAACATTGTGGAAATTTACCACTATCTCCTCTTCCAGTCGTTTCACAGTTTTAGGTGTTATGTGTAAGTCTTTAATCTATCTTTAGTTTATTTTTAATGGGGATAGAAGTCTAATTTAATTCTACCATGTATGGATATCTTGTTGTTCTCAACATCATTTATTAAAGAGATTCTCATTGTGCTTTCTTGCCTCCTTTGTTAAAAATTAATTGACTGTAAATGCATGGGTTTATTTCTGTGCTCCCTATCCTATTCCATTGATCGATATTTCTGTATTCATGTTGTTTTAGAGTGTGTTTTATTTTGCTTTGTTTTGTTTGTGGGGCTAAGGATAGAACCCAAGGCATACATGCAAGCCATATAAGTGCTCTACCACTGAGCTGCATCGCCAACCCACCACGTTGTTTTGATCACTATAGCTTTGTTGCGTGTTTTGAAGTGAGGTAGCATGATGCCTTCTTGCTTCTTTTTGATCAAAATTTCTCTGGTGACTTGGGATCATCTGTGTTTCCAAGTGAATTTAAGGATTTCCTTTTCTACGGCTGTGGGAAATGCCCTTTGTATTTTGACAGGAATTTCACTGAATCTGTAGAGTGCTTTGATAGTATGTACATTTTCACAATATTAAATCTTCCAATCCATTAACACAAGGTATCTTTCAACTTATATTTTCTTCAGTTTATTTCTTCACTGTTTTAAGGCTTTCAGCATACAAGTGTTTCACCTTGTTTAAATTTATTTTTAAGTATTTGGGGAGCTATTGCAAATGGGATTGTTTTCTTAATTTTTTTTTTTTTTTTTTTTTTTTTTGAGCACTGGGGGTTGAACTAGGGTCTTACATATGTCAGGCAAGCACTGCACTACTGAGCTGCTCTCTAATCCTCTCTTTAATTTTCTTTTTCTTTTAGCCAGGGTCTCACTAAATTGTACAGGCTGCCTCTGGCCTCAAACCTAAGATCCTCTTGCCTCCTAAGTAGCTGAGATTACAAGAATGTCCCATGGTACCCAGCTGTTTCTTTTATTTCTTTTTTAGGTAGGTTTGTTTTTTGGTTTTTTGTTTGTTTTTGTTTGTTTGTTTGTTTGTTTTTTGTTTTTTGTTTTGAGACAGGGTCTTGCTAAATTATGCAGACTGCTTCTGGTCTCAAACTTGCAATCCTCCTGCCTCTGCCTCCCGAGTGGCTGGGATTACAGGCGTGAGCCACCGCACCTGGCTTTCAGGCTAGTAACTTTTATATGTTGATTTTATATCCTGCAATTTTACTGAATGTGTTTATTAGTTCTAATAATTTTTGGTGACATATACACTTCTTTAAACTCTACTTAATCCCAAAATATAGAAAACAACAAAGCTAAAATACATCTGACTAACATAATACAACTATTCTGTGTACAGCTGAAACATCCTACCTCTTTCCCCAGAAAAAGATACAGTCCATAGTTAAAGTGACCTTCTCCTTTGATATCTATTAACTTAAATACTATGATGTAAAGTAAATATTATTGGTAGGTCAAGAAGACAAGAAGAAAAAACTTTGCTAGTGGACTAGTATGGGTGATGGTTAGTGGACAATTCTCATTTCTACTCTGTGTTTTCTGGGCCCACGGAAATCAGCTATGGGAAAAGAGCACCATATTTTGAGTGCTGATCTATACCATAGGCAGCCTTTCAAAGGGCATTTCCCCAGCAAGTAAGGTATTGCACCTAGTTAACACTGTTGCAGAGAATTCAAAAGGTTATTCCACTGTTCTATCCATCTAGAACGATGATGAGCATGCTAAGACCAGTGGATTCCATGAACATGACCTTTTGCCATGTTTCATTTCCTGGGACATGAATTTCTTGATCAGAAGCCATGCTAGTTATATCTCATCCAACATTTTATTACCAGGACCTTGCATGGTTCTTGGTACATGTCAGGACCTTGACAAATGTTCCTTGAGTAATTAGGGTTTTCTTAGTTAAAATTAGGAAGAATCACAATGAGGTCCTTTGTAAAAGTAACTTTTAAGTTTTCTTCAGAAATATTCTGGACTGGGGATGTAGCTCAGTGTTAGAGAGCTTGCGTCGTGTGCACAAGGCCCTGGGTTTCATCCCCAGCACCATAGAAAGAAAGAAGGAAAGAAAAGGAAAGAAAAGAAAAGAAAAGAAGAAAGAAGAAAAGAAAAGGAAGGAAGGAAGGAAAAAAGGAAAAAAAGAAGGAAACATGGAAATAGTCTATATCATTTCATAATAAGTTCAATGTGTTTATGTTTAGTGAACTGTGTTCCAAATGGACTTGGGGGAGCTCTGCTGAACCTTTATTGGATCATCCTGTGAACATATGCCAATTGTTGAACTTGAGCTGGGCTCCTCAGCAAGGGAGGGATGCCTGGAGCCCACGTTGAAGCTCCAGGAAAACATGCTCCAGGAGCCAAAGACAGGTGTGACATGCTTTATTCAGGGATTTTTCCCTCTGAGGCACTGCCGCATGGGGCTGCCTCCTTCTGCATGCCACATCATCTCTCCATGTCCCCAGTCCTCTCTATGCATGCCCTTTCCTCTTTGTGCATACCCAGTCCTGGTGGAGGGGCTTCTTAAGGCTTTTACACAATAGTGGCTAATTGTCAAGACCATTTTCCAATTATATTACAGGTACATGGGATTATATCATATTAATATTGTGCACATGTGCCAGTCCATGTCCCATTATCTCAGCTTGTTTGCATTTCAATTCCAGTCATCTTGACCTGGCCTAACATTACACCCCTTAAACTGGCTAAGATCTAGATGGGACATGATGCCAAAGGGCTACCTCCTGGCTCCATCCCTTTATACTAGGGGTGTTTGTATGTTCACCTCTTGTGTGGCCTTCTTTGTAGGGCAAGCAAACAATAACCCAGTCAGCTGTTAGGGCAAAAGCCCTTTTTCTGTCCAATGGCAAAAAGTCAATTTGTCGATGCTGGGAGAGGTGCATCACCCACTGTATGAAATCAACTTGTCGATGCTGGGAGAGATGCGTTACCCATTGTATGAGACCTGGCTTTGGCTGCATGTGATAGCATTTTGGATGAGTTGCAGCACAGACAGGACACTACCTGACTGCTTGTGTTGCTTCTACAGAGGCAACCTCTAGAACCCAATAGCAGGACACTTGTAGCTATTGGTCTGGGGACTGATTTATCCCAACTGGCAATAGAGCCACATGGCAACTTCTACCTGGGGCACTCATAGGCTAGGGATCTGGACGAGGACACCAGCCTCATCATTGTCCCAGTTCATCAGAGTTCTTGGCCCAGATGAGCTGTTGGCCTACTAGCAGTTTTGTGGCACCCACTGGGGCAGCCACAGTGTTAGCCCATGGTACATGGTCCAACTCTTTGTACCTCTATATAAGGTCTCTGGTTTATTTATGGTCACCATATATATAGCATGTAGCTCTACCCACTGGCTACTCTGTCCTGAGCTGGTGTTTAACTGGATTTTATCTTTGTCCAACCAGACAGCTATCACTGTCCACTGTGCGAGGTTACTCCAACTGGAGCAATCTGTGTACCAAGCCTCAGGAAGAAGTGTCATATGAGCTAGGCATCTCTGGTACAGCAAATAGGGGTTCAGTAAATTTAACAAAGATGATAGGGCCTAATATTTGTTGTAACTCCTGGGAAAGTGAGCTGGTACTCACCCTGGCCCATTGTTCTAGGTATGATCCCCATGTTGCTAAAGTGGGTGTTTGAGACTTGCCGGTCTTGGGGTAGACACCTACGATCATTCCCATCTTGCTATAGGATAGACTGTCTTTACCTGTACCTTACCCTGTAAGGTAATGGCTTTACTAGCCTGCAGCACTGCACACACCACAGTAAGTTGCTTTTCTGCTAGGGAGTATTGACTCTCTGCTCCTTTCCAAAGCTGGGACCAAAACCCAGTTGGCATTTGCCATTTTTCCATGGGTTATCATAGGTCCTATTTATATAGCTGGAACCAAAACCCTATTGGCATTCACCATTTTCCCATGGGTCGTCACAGGCCCCATCCACCCCTCCAGAGTCGCTGTTATATCCAACTGGAATGAATTCTTAGAATTAACTACCTGTAAGTCTTGAGACTGCCCCACAGCTCATTTGGCTTCTGTTGCCTTCTCTAAATCTGTAAGAGAATCAGAAGTTGACATACAGTCATCAATATAATGAAAGAAGGAAGTAGTGGCCAGCTGTATCCAGGTGTCCAAATCCCTGGCTACTAATGAATGACATAGCCAAGTCTACCACATAATGATACAGTCTCAAGGACAAAGTCAATTAGTCCATCAGGTCCAGTATAGATAAGACTGCTGCATACAGAGGAGGAGTCATTTTGCTCATGATTGGTCCTCTCCCTGGTGGCCACCACTTCCCCCTCCAATTGCTCCTGCAGCCCAGCTGCTTTGGCCTCCATGGCTCACACATCGGACCCCAAGGCCAGTTTCACTGTGGTCTCTTCCTGCAGCAGCCCCTGGGTTTTGTGCAGCGGGGCCTCCATGATGTTCACTTCCTTGCCCAGCCTGATGACCTTGGACTCAGCCTGGCTCAGCACCTGGGATACGTGTAGCCTGAGCTCACTGCAGCTTCTCGGAAACCTCCACTTGAGCTCACTCCCCATGCCGGCTCAGGCTCCTCCTGCAGCTGTGACTCCAAATGGGGTGAGCTCGCTGTAGCTTCTCAACAGTCTCTGCTCCCCTACCTGCTGCGCAGTCTCGCAGCTGTTCAGCTCTGCCTGAAGCTCAGACACCTCGGCCTCCAAGGCCAACTGGGTCTTCATCCAGGCACCTCTGCACCACCAGACTCACTCCAGCTGCTTCCCTTCCTGGACCTCCTCATTCAAGTGTCCTTGGAGCTCCTGGATCTGCTGTTTTAGCTACTGCCATCCACTCTCAGCCTTGGCCAAGAAACTGTACTTAACAGATAGCTCTGTGCAGAGGCAACTGGCCAGGTGCGCCGGACACAGAGAAGGAGTCTATATGCTCCCAATCCTCTGGAGCAGACTATTGCAGCAAGACCACTGCCACAGGATATCACAGACCCGTACAGGGCCACATCCCTTTTTCCAGGTGTTCCAGGGATGAAGAGGACACTCACCAAGCCCTATCACTGCACCAAATGTCAGATCATCCTGCTGCATATGCCAAGTGTTGGATTCAAACCCGAGCTCCTCAAGGAGAGATGAAAGATTGGGGCTGACCACAAAACTGAAAAATGCTCAAGGTGCCACATACAGATCTGACATGCTTTATTCTGCCATGTTCCTCTCTGTGTCACCAGGGCTGATTGAGGGGCTTCTAAGGCTTTTACACAAGAGTGGCTGATTGCCAATCAGTGTCCAGTTGTGCCACAGTCACACATCATGTAAAGCGTAGGGCTACATAAGACAACAGTATTGTGCACATGTGGGCAGTTACATAACCATGATTCAGAATGATGTCAAAGGTGCATGTGTGGTCAGAGTGTCCCGCTATCTCAGCCTGTTTACATTATCCTCTGGGTCAGCATGACCTGGCCCAACAGGTTTCCTCTATGTGGGAGGGTCTGGAATTAGGTCTGCTATGTTAAAAAGAACTCCCCTGTCTTTATTCTCTATGACAATGTAAATAAACATCCTTAAATTATACTTTTTCTGTTAAACAGAAATACTACCTTATTCCTCTTGGACATTTTACCCTCTCTTCTAGTTGATATGTATGACCTATTTTAGCATAATTCTGATGTTGAATACATAGCCAATGATACGCAGGTGTCAAAACTTTAGAAAAATGTGAGAAAAGTCTCCTACCCACATAGCATGTGCTATGTAACTTTCCTGGGGAGATGTAAAGGAACATCTATTCACTCCAAATGGAGAAGTGCAGACAGATCAGAGAAAGGATTCCATCAAGTCCAGCTTGGTGAACCAATGAGTTTATTGGGATTACTTACAGGGGTATGGGTGACATATGGGCAGCATTTATGAATAGCTATACTACCAGGAAGTCCCCCAAGGAATCCCACCAAGAAGTCTCCCCCCAATCAACTATTTGCCTCTTATGTAGTGGTGAATGTCAATAGCCCTTTTACTATTACAGGCCTATCAGCTGAGTAGTAAGGCAGGACAAGGTATTAACTCATGACCATTTGAGGCACCATAGCTGGATAGTTAATGCTATTTTGTTGCCATGGCTGCAGACCAAGGTGTCCAGTAGATCATTTCAGCTGCTTTACTTCAAGACAATAATGGCTACATTCAGCCTAGCAGAATTGGGCATACTATGGCATTTTTTAGTACTTGTGAGGTACCTGGATCACAGAGGTTTCATTGCTATCATCAAGTACTTGTTATCTAGAAAAGAGAATATAATAACTATAACAAGTCTTTCCAAAGTCAACCATGCACAAACAAGGAATGATTCTTGCTCACATTCTTTCTTTCCTGTAAACATAAAGGTCACTGATGAGCTCTAAAGAACATATACTTTATACTCCAGCTGTGTTTCACTGTTGAAAAATTTTAAACATTCTAAAATTATGAGCAGGTAACCTTGAATCAGACCCATATACATCATACCTTCTTCCCAAACATGAAAGACATTTACTTTGCTCGAACTTCTAGAGATTCTCCTTGTTAGACTTTTGGATTTGTGCCTGGATTTATATTGCCTTATTTGTTCTTAGAGGTGAGTACATCCATACCTTGGTTCAACAGTGCAGACAGCCAAAGTAGGGAATGATCAGATTCTTTCCACAAGCAGTCTGCAGCCTACAGAGTGGCCACAGTTGTGACAAGATGGAACATGTAGCATCTCTGAGTTATGTGTGTGGGTAAAGTGAGTGACCTCAAATTTCCTGCATCTGCCCACATGATGCACACCCCAGTTGGGGGCATGCTTCATACCATACCATCTTTTCTTGTTCTGTGCATAAGAAGCCAGGGACTGAGGAAGCTGACATAGTATACAGTTCATTGGACAAAGAGTTTTGGCTGCCACCACCACTGGGGAGCCTGGCCATGAGTCTCTTCCTGATCATTGCAATTCTGCCACTCCAGTAATGCACAGGTAACCCAGAGTTTTCCAGGGCCTCACTCAAATCAACAATGGGATGGAGGATTTCCTAGGTCCATGGGAATTTCAGTGGGCTGGAGTTTAGCTCAGTTGGTAGAGTACTACTCCACACCCTCTAAGGACCGGTGTTTGATCCCCACTACCATGAAAATGGGAGAAGGATGTGGCAGCCCACTCCTGAAACAATCCTGAAACAATCAGCCATAAAAAACCCTGCAAGGGTTGTTCTAAGTTGGACCCAACTTAATGGCACCTAAAAACAACAACATGTGAATTTCATAATCCACAAAATATGCAGGTAGGGTTTCCAGAGAGAATTGAAGTCTATTAACTAATATCAGAAATCCTCTTTTCCTTGGACCATCTACCATGGTACTATCCTTAATAATGAATACTGGCAGAACTGGAAAAGTTATAATTTCCTCTGGGAAGGCCTCGTTATAAAAAGGAATGGGCCTAATGTCTCAGGATATTTTTATTTCTCCATGTATATTTACTCTGACTCTCAGCCATATTTTCTTCCATTTGGATATGTATTTTAGCCTATTTTACCCCAGGATGGAAATAGTGGAAGAAGCACAAACTTTGGAGTTAGATTTAAGAAACATGCTTTCAATGCCTACTGGTTTGTCAACTTCTGATAAGTAGGGAAGATCTGTGGACCTCAGTTTCCTCATCTGCCGTGATGATGACACCTGGCTAACAGGGAGTTCATGTGATGTCATGGCACATGTCAAGTACCTGGAATAGCACTGGGCACACATCAAGAACTCAAAAATTAAAATTTCTTTTCCTCTTTCAAGACCAGATCTCATATTTGTCCCTTATTATAGGAATGTTGTTGTTGTTGTTAGGTGCCGTCGAGTCGAGTCCGACTCATAGCGACCCTATGTACAGCAGATCGAAACATTTGCCGATTCTGTGCCAGGCAAACCATCTTATTTATGTTTAAGCCCATTGTTGCAGACACTGTGTTAATCCATCTGGTGGAGGGTTTTCCTCTTTTCCGTTGACCTGCCACTCTTCCAAACATGATGTCCTTCTCCAGGGATTGTTCTCTCC
>VMDO01036634.1:0-14973 GCA_007922755.1 Pedetes capensis
TTTTTTTTTTTTTTTTTTTGCGGTACTGGGGGTTGAACCCAGGGCCTCGCTCCTGCATGCTCTGCAAGTGCTGGACCACTGAGCTGCACCTCAGCCCATTTCTTTTTTTTACTTTTTGAGACAGGGTCTCGCTAAGTTACACAGACTGCCTCTGGTCTCGAACTTGTGATCCTCCCGCCTCCTCCTCCCCAGCCGCTGGGATTACAGGCGTGCGCCACCACGCCCGGCCTGTACTCAATTTCGATCCAACCAATATTTATTCAGCACCTACTACTTACAAGGCCTGAGGTGGATGTTATGATATATATAAGAGAAATAAGGGAGTTTCTGCCTTCCAGAGACTCACCAAGGAAACAGACATTTACTATAGTGAATGAAAGGAGAGTCCACTAAGAGAATAAGGAACAAAGGAATTTATTCCAATTGGAGGCCTCTGAAGAAGCTGTATGGTACAGTTAGTAGAGAAATGTCTTTGAAGCCAGACAAAACAGGATATTCTTGGCAAAAAGATACATGATAAGCAAACACACTAAGGGACAAACTTTGGCATGTAGAAGAAAGACACGAGAGGCTGAGCATGGCGGGGCATGCCTGAAATCCCGGCAGTTGAGAAGTAAAGGTAGAAAGATTGCATCTTCAAGTTCAACCTGGGCTATATAGTGAGACTTGTCTCAAAAAAAAAAAAAGGAAATAGAAAATAGGAAGGAAGAGAGGAGGAGCGAAAGAAAGGGAGAGTTTTCTCACTTGGTTTGTGTTTAAAGTACCTTATAATATTGTCATTTGGAGATTTTAATCCTATCAGTGGTAATGACTAAGTCATGTAAGATAAAGTGAGAAAAGCAAACAGAGAACAGGTTATGGGCACAGAGAAAGCTTGACATTATCCCATATTCAAGGGGAAACCATTTTGTGGGGCAAAAATTACATAGGTCTGTTTTGTTTTCTACAAGTTACTCTGCCCTTAATGTGAGGAGTAGAAACAAAGAGAGAACCACTCAAGAGATATACATTAATCCAGACCAGAAGAAATAAGGGTCTCAGCCTGAGGTGTGGCACTGAGAATAAGAAGATTATAAGAGACACAAAAGGAAAAGGTCATATAATTTTTCTAGTGAATCAATTGTGCTGCTGGGGACAAGTGGCTAACAGTAAACTGACTCTAATCTTTTTTTCACAGAATGTTTAGTCCATAGGAAATGGCAGATAGGAAATTAGGAGAGGGAAGGATAAGGAGTAGTCTATTGAAAATCTTCTTAAAATGTTTCTAAACCACACAAATTCTAAAGCCATAGGGAAAAAAAAGACTGATTATTTTAATACCATACATTCTGGGGGAAAATGGGGTGTGAGGAGCTAACCAGTTTCATGGTCAATTATATTAATCTGAGTTACTTACCCTTCAGGCTGTTTCCAAATGGCACACCTACTTTTCAAATGACAAACCTTCAAGTTCCACTTCTAGCAAGGTAGAGTAACAGGGAACAGGTTGTTCTCTCACCTGAAGCAACACAAAAATTAGACATGAAAAGAAACAATTTTCAAGATCCGGGATATTAAGCAACAAAGGAGAGTGATTCCTGAAACAAATAATTACATCAGCTTATTGCCCAGAAAGACTTTCCAGGATGGAGTACGGGGAGAAAGAATACAGGAAAAGCTTATAGAATTACAATTAGGGAAGGGGCTGAGAGGACAGGGAGAACAAGGACACTGGAGTTTGCAGGACAGAGTCCTAGAGAGGAGAGAGTGGTGTTGCTGTTGTTGCTGTTAGGTGCCGCCGAGTTGGGTCCAACTCATAGTCAACCTATGTACAAGAGAACAAAATAATCCTTGATTCTGTGCTAGGCACATGATCTTACTTATGTTTAAGCCCATTGTTGCAGACACTGTACAAATCCATCTAGTAGGAAGGTTTTCCTTTGTTATATTGACATGCCCCTCTCCCAAACATGATGGCCTTCTCCAGGGATTGGTCCCTCCTGACCACATGTCTAAAATATGTAAGACACAGTCTAGACATCCTTGCTTCCAAGAAGTACCCTGGTTGCACTTCTAGAACAGATCTTTTAGTTCTTTTGGCAGTCCATGGTATATTCAATATTTGTCTTCAGCACCATAGTTTAAAAGCATCAATTTTTCTGTCTCATCTATTCAATGTCCAGCTTTCACAAGCATATGATGCAACTTAAGCTACCATGGCATGAGTCAGGCACACCTTCATCTCCAATGTGACATCTTTACTTTTTAGCACTTTAAAGAGGTCTTTTGCAACAGCTTTTCCTAATGCAATGCCTCTTTAGAGTTCTTGACTGCTGCTTCCACAGGTGTTGATTGTAGAACCAAGTAAAGCAAAATCTTGGACAAGCTCAAACTTTTCTCCATTTATCATGAAGTTGCTTATGGACCCAACTGTAAGGATTTTTGTTTTATTGCTGTTGGGTGCAATCCATACCGAAGGCTCTATTATTTCATCTTCATCAGTATATATTTCAAATCTTCTTCACTTTCAGCAAGCAGAGTTTTTTTTATCTGCATAACACTTGTTGTTAATGAGTCTTCCTCCAATCGTGATGCCATGCTCTTCTTCATAAAGTCCAGCTTAACAGATTATTTGCTTAGCATAAAAATTGAAGAGGTATGATGAAAGGATACACTTCAGATGCACAGCTTTCTCAACTTTAAACCAGGCAGTGTCTCCTTGTTGTGTTCAAATGACTGCTTCCTGGTCCACGTACAGATTACCCATGAATACAATTAAGTGCTCTGGTATTCCCATTCTTCACAATGTCATCCATAATTTGTGATGATCCACATAGCCAAATGCCTTTGCATAGTTGATAAAAATACAAAGTCATCATTCTGGTATTCTCTGCTTTCAGCTAATATCCATCTGACATCAGCGATGAGGTGCCTAGTTTCAAGCCTTCTTCTGAATTCAGATTGATTTTCCAGCAGTTCCCTGTCCATATACTGCTGCAGTCACTTTTGGAGAGTAGCACAAAGAATCCTGGATGTCTTAAGAGGATTACCCTAGAGTCAGCATCATACAGAGCTAAGAATTGAGCTGATTCCTATCAGCTATACTGAAAAACTTCAGGCAAATATTTGTCAGGGACTGTGAAGGGTCTGGGATTTTACCCTACTTCTAACCTAAAAAGATAGACCATACAGTTTTATGAACATTGACAGAAAGCTCCTGGGTCAGAAACAATAACTATACTGCCAGAAGCATAGCAAGTAGCATGAGCATCAGCATATTTGTTTCTGATGGTTGTCTATAAGTCCACTGGAGGTGATTGATAGGGCCTGGATTACATACACAGTGGATTTCCCCCACAGCTGAGGAACACCTAGCTTGGGGAAGTTCATATATTTATAGTGATCAGTAAGCTTGTGGATCCCTGAGAGAATGCTACCAAGACAGAAAGGTAACATAGGAAATCATTGGCAAACATTAAGAACATAAGAGCAAGATGATTGAATCACCTAGAATGTGGGCCTGGGAAGTTATAACAAGAATAGGGAAAGAAGGGGCAGAGCATGAGTCAGGGTAACGAGGTCAGGGGCTAAAGATGATTTAAAAATGGGAATTATGGGAAATCATTTTATCTGTAAAACTAGGATTCTCATATTTATCTCACAGGGCTACTGTGAGTCTTAATATATGGCAAACACAGTGCCTGGATGCAGCCAAATGTTCAAAGACTAATTATTAGAAGAAGAGAAACAGAAAGGGAAACACATTGTACCAATAAGAAACCAAAATCTTTGAAAAGCATTAGGGGTCGGTGGAGAGAAAATTTTGCATTCAGAGCCCTGAATTTGAACCATTTTTGGTGTAATCTGGGGCAAGTTAACTCAATATTCTGTGTCTCAGTTTCTTCTTATAGAGAGTGGAAATAGTATCACTGTTGAAGGATTTTTTTTCAGTACTGGGGAGTGGAACTTAAGACTTCACGCATGCTAGGCAAGTTCTTTACCACAAAGCTGTGTCCCCAGCCCCCTTTTTTTATTTTGGGACAGGGTCTTGCTGAATTGTGCACACTGCATCTAGCCTAAGTCTTGCGATCCTCTTGCCTCCACCTCCTGAATCACTAGGATTTTAGGCATGTGCCACAGCACATGGCCCCTGTTGCAAGATTTATAAATAATTTATAAAATATAATCATTATCCAGAATGGCCTGATAGCTAATATTATTTTTATTATTAATATAATGGTTCAGTTTCCTTGAACTAGCCTCAAGCAAAGTGCCACAATATGGAAGACTGCTTCATAACCTCCTCTGCTCTGGCTGATTATACAGAAAACAGCATTAATGCTTCCATAGACACAGGAGGCCAGAAAGCTTCATCTAGAGTTACAAGGCATTCAAATGAATTATAAGAAAGAAGGATCACCAGCCACATTAATAACAAAATTGTTGTTGTTGTTGTTGTTAGGTGCTGTCGAGTTGGGGCTGACTCATAGAGACCCTGTGTAGAGCAGAATGAAACAATCCCTGACACTGTGCCATGCCTGGCACAATATTAGTGATTCTCTGCTATTCAGTGGCTTATTGGTTCAGGGTTGTTTCTGGAGTGGCTGCCAAGTCCTTCTCCCATTTTTGTAGTGCTGAGGATTAAACCAGGGCCTCAGAGAGTACAGAGCAGCACTCTACCAATTGTGCCAAACCCCAGCAACAATAACAAAATGGAACATTTTATTGTAAAGTTCTTCCTAAGTTTTATAGCAGATATTGGTAGAATGTCTACACTCATGCATTCTCCCAGATTCAAAAAATAGTTACTTGAGCCTCTGTTTGTTTTACTACTACTGTTTTGTAAAAATTACTCAAATCAGTTCCTCATCAAAGGCACCAAGAAATGAAATATCACACACACACACACACACACACACACACACACACACTTATCAGAGGCTATATCTAGTTTATCTTTTTTCCATTAAGGCTAAGTCGAATGCTCTTAGACAAATTTCCCAATAAATCAATGAAATCAATATAATGGAAGCACACACTGTGAAATTGCTCTCATCAGAGTCCATGGGATTAATTCAGATAGTCCCCTTTGACTCATTCACTAAGGTGATCCACAAGCATCATATTTTTCTAAACTTAAAGACAGTATATATAGCCTGCACAGTATGAGTATACTTATGGGAGCAAAAGGGTAGAATATCTAAAATCACTGTCATCCATTTACTTTTCTATTCAAAACTTGAACAAGTCAACAACATCAGACTAAAAGAGAACATTTAGTTGATTGTCAGTAGTTACTGATTTTGTGTACTATATAATTAGCCATAGCTGTGTGGCATCCAATCCCATCAGATATCAGAAGCTAAGCAGGGTCGGGGCTGGTTAGTACTTGGATGGGAGACTGCCTAGGAACACCAGGTGCTGCAGGCTTGGGAGATGGACCTGGCAACCCACTCCCAAAAATCAATCCACCATTAAAAACCCACAGAGAAGCACTAATAGTGTTTCACCTATTGTATGTAGGGTCACTATGAGTTGGATACTGACTCAACAGCACCTAAGAACAACAACACATGCATCATAACAAGCTAACTCAAAACTGAATTATTTTAAACAATAACCATTTTAATTTATCTTATGCTTTAATGGGTCAAAAATTTTGGCATGACTTGACAAGGTAATTTTTCCTTTTTCATATGGTGGATTGGTTTGGTGCAGAGGGACCAAGACAGATATATTCATATTCACAGTGGCTTGCCAATGATAGCTTAATGAGACCTTTATCCAACTCTATGGAGTCTCACAGCTTCTTATCATGGTCCCTTATCAGAATATTGAGACCTCTCAAACGGTGGCTGAAGGATCATGAAAACAAGGTGAAAATTGCAAGTACTTTTATCAACTGGCACAGCATCTCTTCCACTATTCTCTATTAGGCAGGGAAGAGCTAATCAGTTCAGACAAAGAACTAGCCAAATTCAACTATAGAGAAGATAGACACCAGCACTTATTAGGACAAATGTCAAAGACGTTGAAATCATCATTAATATGCCATAAACATTTAACCAAAATGGGTAAGATGTTATCTATTCCACTTCAGATCATTTCCTGACCCACACTGCTTATTCTATACAACTTTGTCCCTGCAGTGGTGGTTATACATATGATTGTCTCTGAAATATTTAATGAATAGATAAGGTGGGCAGAAGTTTCCATCACTTCAAGAAATCCAAGTAGTTCTCACTGACTAGAGGTGAAGAGCTTAGTCAACTTTTGAACATACTATTCATACATTTCATTCTTAGGGAAAATTGTATAGTTACCATTTTTACAGCACACAGAGACCATAGGCACATGTACTGGCAGACTGTAGACTGAATTTTCAGCTGTACTGTTTAATAAGGTATGCCTTTATTGGAACAAGGATGAGGAAGAGAATATTTTAATATGGATTTATATTGGATTGTCTCTGAAAATTATTATCTGTTCATAAAAATTCTATGTAGATCTTTTTCTCAAAACATTTGTTTCTAGGAAATTGGGAGAACTAAATCATTCTAAGGAGAATGTGTAGATCTAATAATTTATTCACTTCATACTACAATCAAGGCTGTGAAAAGCAAATGAACTGAATGCACAGCTTCAGTGGTCTGGTTCTGAAGTATAAATGTTCATTCATGGTAGAGTAAGGAAAGATTCTATTTTGGAATTTTTATGCAATCTAAGGATGAGTACCCTCGTTGTAAATCAGTTTCCCATATTCTGAGGGCTTGTGTGTTGCTCCGAAGCTGAAAGCTATGCCTCTGGTATTAGATACTAGCAGGGTCATCCATGGTAGACATGTTTCCGGTGTGCTTCCAGACTAAGACAAACAAAGGAGAAGGAAATGGCAACCTATTCACCCACAAAAAATTGGCCATTGAAAACCCTATGAAGAACAGAGAAACACTTTCAGATACAGTTCTGGGAAATGAGCTCCCCAGGTTGGAAGGCGTTCAAAAGATGACTGGGGAAGAGCTGCTTCCTCAAATTAGAGTCAACCTTAATGATAGGAATGGAATAAAGGCACTGCAATCTTTTGTTGATGAGACATGACTCATAATGAGTAGAAACAACTATGTTGTTGTTGTTGTTGTTGTTGTTGTTAGGTGCCATTGAGTCATATCAGACTCACAGTGACCCTCATAGGGTTTTCAATGGCTGATTGTTTCAGGATTGCCTCGGGAGTGGATTGCCACATTCTTCTCCCATTTTTGTGGTGCTAGGAATCAAACTCAGGACCTCAGAGACTGCAGGGCAGTGCTCTACTAACTGAGCTAAATCCCAGCCCCAGAAACAACTATAAATACCCATTAATAATTGGAACATGGAATGTACATATTATGAATTTAGGAAAATTACAAACCATCAAATCTGAAATGGAGTGCATAAATATCGACATTCTAGGCAACAGTAAGCTAAAATGGACTGCTATTGACTATTTTGAATCAGATAATCATATGGTCTACTATTCTGGGAATGACACATTAAAGAGAAATGGGATTGCATTCTTCATCAAAAAAGACATCTCAAGATCAGTCCTGAAGTACAATGTTGTCAGTGATAGAATAATATCTATATACCTACAAGGGAGGCCAGTTAATATGACTATTATTCAAACTTTTACCCCTACCACTAAGGACACAAATGAAGAAAGGGAAGATTTTTACTATCTTCTGTGTCTGAAAATGATAGAATATGAAATCAGGATGTCCTGATTATTAATGGTGACTGGAAGGCAAAAGTTGGAAACAAAGAAGGCTCAGTATTTGGGAAATATGGCCTTGGTGACACAAACAATGCTGGAGATTGCATGATAGAATTTTGTCAAAGCAATGACCTTTTCATTTTGAATACACTTTTTCACCAAAATAAATGGTGACTATATACATGGAATTCACCAGATGGAACATACAGGAAACAAACTGCATTTGTGGAAAGAGACAATGGAAAACCTCAATGTCAAAAGTCAGAAAAAGACCAATTGCTGATTGTGCATCAGATCACCAACTGCTCATATGCAAATTCAAGCTGAAAGTGAAGAAAATTAGAACAAGTATACAAGACCTAAGGTATGACCCTGAGTATATACCACCTGAGTTCAGAGACCATCTCAAGAACAGATTTGATGTGTTAGTTACTAATGATCAAAGACCAGACGAGTTGTAGTATGACTTCAAAGCGCAAAAGGTTATTTAAAAAACAAGAAAAAAGAAAAGAGCAATTTATATGTCACAAGAGACTCTGGAACTTGTTCTTGAAAGTTGACCAGCTAAAGTAAAAGATATGTATAATGACTATGTTGCAAGTAAAAATCTGACAAAGTTAAAGAACTAAAGAGAAGATTTACCTTTGGAAAATAAGACCATAGGCACATGTACTGGCAATCATCTGAAAGATAACTCAAGTACAAGCTACAGGGAGACTCCAATAATCTGTTACAAGGGCAGTCGCTATTAGATGGAGGAAAAGGAGGAATAGGAAAATAATATGGCAATTGAAATGTGGTAAGTACAGTGGGCAAAAGATTTTTGCACACATTCACTACCTATTTTCAGGAACTTGCAGATGTGTGGAGAAGGGAGTTCTTGCTGCTGTGGTCTAGGTATAAAATGGTCTCCAAAAGGGTAATGTGTTGAAGGCCAGTTCTCCAGTCAGTAACACTATTGATAGGTGGCTGGATCACTTGGACACTAATTCCATAGTGGATTAATTCATTGATGAGTTCATTGATGAGTTCATCGCTAAGTGGGTTATTAGAAAGTGACATCTAGTTAGAGAAACCAGGTCACTATGGTCATGCTGTTGAAGGGTATCTCTTGTCCCCTGACCCTTGCTCTCTCTCTCACCCTCTTTGTCCACAATGAAGTGAATCACTGCTGCCCCACATGCTCCCCACCATGATATTCTGCCTCACTACACATGAGCCCAGAAGCAATAGAGGCAAGTGGCCATGGACTGAAATTCTGAAACAATGAACCAAAGTAAATGTTCTCGCATTTTAAATTTTTTCTTTCTGTTATTTTTTCAAAGCAATAAAATACTGATACAGTTGCTAAGATTAAGGTATCAATTCAAGGAACACTCAGGATATGGTAATTTGAGCAGTAAATGATGAGTCAGGAGAATACTTCTTAAATAAGACTTAAAAAGTATAAATCATAGAAGATTGATAAATATCAGCACACTAAATCAAGAAAGTCTGATGATCAGAAGTCACCACAAGGAAAGTAAAAAGATAAGCCACAACCTGGAAAAAGATATCTGTAACACATCTAACTAGCAAAGTATGATATCAATAGCTCCTAAAATAAATTTAGAACACTATCCAACAACAAAATGGTCAAAGATGCCAACACACATTTCACAGAAGACATAACCAGAATGGTCAATAAAGATATAAAAACTTCTCAAACTCATTAGTAAACAAAAAATGAAAAGTAAAATCATAATAAGTTAACATGATACACATACTGACATGAAGATATAAGATTTTTATAATACCGGATGATCACAAGAATGTGATACAACTGCAACTCTTATATATTATGGATATAAATAAAAATATGTTCAACAATTTAGGGATTAAAAATCTTATCATCTGGTAATGTAGATGGCATGCATGCCCTATTGTTGTTGTTAGGTGCCGTCAACTCCAGTCCAACTCATAGTGACCCTCATAGGGTTTTCAATGGGTGACTGTTTCGAGATTGCTTTAGGAGTGGATTGCCACATCCTTCTCCCATATTTGTGGTGCTATGAATCATACCCAGGACCTCAGAGACTGCAGAGCAGCACTCTACCAACTGAGCTAAATCCCAGCCCATGCGTGCCCTACTATGTAGTAATTCTATTCTTAGGTATTTCCCTATAGAACTTTTCACACTTACAACAATGTTCATTGCAACATTCTAAATGTTCAAAAGCAGAACAAATTGCAACATAGTCATTATACATTATACAACAATGAAAAATGAACTAACTGTAGATATATACAACAGCATAGAAAAATTTTGTAACATGGAGTTAAAAAAGTATGCCCCAGAAATATATACAGTATGATGCAATTTTATTGAAGTTCAAAAATAAGTTAACAAGCAAAAATTGTTTACAAATATCTATATATATGGTAATGCTCTAAAATTTTTAAGGAAATGCTAAATAAGAGATAGTATTAGTATAGATCAAGGAAAAATGCAGGAATTTTGGCTTTTTTGTGGTGCTGAGGATTGAACCCAGGGCCTTGTGCACACTAGGCAAGATCTCTACTATTAAGCTATACCTCTAGCCCCAAAACATAGTAATTTTAATCATATTGGTAATTTGCTAGTTTTGTGGTCCAGACTTGTTTGTTTCATTGTGTAACAATGAAACTATGTAAACCAAATATTTCCTAGAAAAAAAAATGGAAAAAAATTAATGTGATCACATTTTACCACAGGCTCATGATGAAGCCTAAACATATCCTAGGCTGACAAAGCTTGGCTAATAAACTGTTAGAAGCTCTATCATTTTACAAAATAAAAAACACACTTAGTCTCAGCTACATAGCATGCCACTGGGGAAAAAAGCCTACATGCTCGTTCCCAAAAGGCCTCACAGGAAGGTGCTCATTACTTTAGTGAACTTACCATCATCCTGAGTTTGGCCCATTGCCTTATAACCTCTGAAACCAGATATTATCATCTCACTTACATCAAATCCACCTCTCAGTAATTCATGCTAACTAATTAAGCTCCCCAGACTAAGACAGACACCCAAATGCCAGTTCACTTACTGACAAAGCAAAATATAATCCTCACATGGAGTAGAATAATCAAGTCAGCAGGATAAGAGAATTCTCTCCCAGTAGTCATACCATGTGGGAGGCCAAATCACAATAAAAAGCTATTTTATTAAATTTACAGTGAGAATTAACTGTCACAGGAAACAGACTATTCATAGTTTATATGAACAGTATATTTTTTCTCCATGTAGTTATGATACATGGAAAACCACATCATACTCAGAAAGTTTACCTGATGAGCTTGAAATTATAACAAAGGAAATCAAATCATTCAAATTTCTAAAGGCATCAGTCAGTGTAACCTGATGTATTCATCTTACTGGGATGCTTTTAATAATATGTCAAAGTACTGGACATACCTTGGCTCGGGCTCTCTCTTTCCTTTAGCAGGCGTGGGACACAACTAACATGTGCTTTCCTGAATTTCTTTTTTCCACAACTATTAAATTGATCATGTATTCTTCCTATTAATATAGTCTTTATATAGATATATAAATAGAGTATAACATGAATTCCGGTCTTGAAGTCATCTTCTTTTAGGTGATTGTGTGTGTCCCTGACTCATATGTTGATTTCAAAGAGCAACTTATTCCCTATATTTTTTCATGTTCTTGGAGGCATCTCCCTAGAGCCTTCCCCCAACTAATTGTGAGTGTTTTTAGGAGAGAAACCACAACTATAAAGGATTTGAGGCACTAGAAAATCTGAAAATTTGAAGTGATGGTAGAAATATGCATCCTTCTGGAAGCACACAGTTGTTTACCCATTCCCTTTCACTTTAAACACTTTTGATTACCAAAAAATTTAAAATAACTTCAATAATATTTAAATAGCCATAATATAGCTTAATAAACATTGGGGGTTCCTAGAAAGGACCCCCTGCCCAGGGTCTTTGTGGTCAGCCTAGGGGACAGACTTCTAACCTCCAGGGCCAGTAACCCTGGGCTGACCCTTGGCCTACATCCTGGTCATTCACTCCTCCCCCTCCCATTGAGTGATCAAAGATGGCCCCTGACCAGCTAGACTCTGTCCTGACCACCTTTACCTTGATTGGCCAGCCCGAGCTTCCTGACTGCCTCCCAAAGGAACATCTGTGATTGGCCTGCCCCACACCTATCCAAAGTGCACCCTAAAATCACCCTTTTTGCATAACTTCCTTACCTGGCAGGTATAGCAATTAAACTGTCATGCCTATCAGGGAATGTGCCCTGATTGGCTACTCCCAGTACACACCCCCTTCCAGGATCCTATATAAACAGGCCCCTGGACACACACACAAAAGAAAACCCTGCTGTTGTCCACCTGCTTTCCGCACCCCATCACCTTGATCCAGTGCTCCCTAATCTTGTGGCAGACTGAAGATGCCATGTCAAGCTCAGGGACCCCAAAGAGCCAAAGGCACCTAGCAATACATGAAGCACCCTCCAATTACTCCCAACCCTGGGAAGGAGGAGGGTAGAGAAGGTGACCTGTGAGAGGCAAGACCAGCGGGCCTCCGGTGCCTCCTAGGAAACACCAGAGCTGTTTAGCATAAGAGCTATAACATCATCGAGGTGGCAGCTTCCCGTGCTGCTAGCCTCTGAGCTGCCACTCCTAAAGGGCTGGCTGCTAGTTGTTCCTCCCTGTGGGAGCAACAATAAAAGTTCCTGTTCCCTTTTGTTAGAAGGTCTCCCAAAGTCCTTCTTTGGCACCTCAGGCAAAGCTCCCACCCCAATCCTGAGGGTTCCCAACACCCAACTAGTGTCAGGGCAAAGCTCTGGGTAAAGCTCTGATTCCTGCCGGGCCTGAGCCAACCCTCAACAAATAAACAACAAAGAGAATTAGATGTCATTAATGAGAAAGGGAGTTACAGTTGAACCCAAACCTAAAAGTAAGATCATAACTATGATTGAGTTTTAAACTCAGCATTGTATATCCTGACAACCAAGATAGAAAGGTAAGGTAGCATCAAGTTGCATCTCCCAAAAGAGAATATAAATATTCCTTGGGAAAACTTCATGTAGAGACTGCCTCATATGCTACTTGAGTTATCTCTTTGCTCCCATTGTAGACAATGTCACTGTTCTTCCTAGTCAAACAGGACATTACTGACCCAATATCAGTAGACTGAAGCATTTCCCTGCTTGATCTGGGCCAGTCATGTTGCCCTCACTGGGTCTCAAGAATATTCATTCAGGAGCAAGATTGGAACTCGATAGCACCTAACAATAACAATGGACAAAAAAACAGTATTCTGTGGCATATGTTTCATGTAATGAACAACACAAACCTATAACATTCATCAGGGTACCTGGAAGAATTTCATCAGTTCTACTCTCAACTAAGAAAGTCAAGAGTAAGGTAGAGGGATAAAAGCAAAAAACTGTCTAGGCTAATTTCAGAGAGGAGATACATCACCAGTGGTAACTTGTTTTTTTAATAGGTAGGGTAGATTTATATAGACAAGACAGAGCCATTGAAAGAGGGTAGAACAAGATGGATAAAATTAAGTGTTCCATGAATATCTGTCCCAAAGCTTTCAGGCTTCCATGGTCACCTTCTGCCTTAAAATACAAATTCTCTGGAAAGGTAAACATTCTCTCTAATATTCCCAGGGCTTGGGGTGAGGATTTATGTTTAGATTTGCATTTTCCTAGTTAATTATTATTCTTCATCTCCCTATCATCTCTTACTCCTGTATCCCAGGGCTGTGGGTGGTCTCTGAGGATAGGGTCACACTACAGGGATAAACAGACTGTCCTTTTTCTTCCCCAACGTATCTCTTGCACAAAGTTATGGTAGGTAAAAGGGAAATTTTGCTGTCTTCTGTCAAACCTCTTATCTCAGATCTTGCCCTAGAATCTCACCTTTTTCATCAGCAATAAAAAGACCCATCGAGGTGTTTACGTAAAGAAAGTTACTTGCCCTACACTGAGCAACATGAAGAACTAGCAAAAGTTTTGCAATTGCAGCTTTTCTCTAATTATCTAGATAACCATTTGACACAGAGCTCCCTGGCCTGCCAAAAGCACTGTCCACAGAAAGGGAACAATGCAAAAAATTACATTCTCTCCCCTATCCAGAATATATGAAGGCAGACTTGGGGACTTTTCATTTTACTGTTATATAGGGTACAAGAATGCTGTGTCCTTCACATCCTGACCAACTCTAAGGCTGTGCAACTGTGACCACAGCCTTTTTTCCTCCTGATACTTTACATGTTGTTATGTGTTAGGTGCCGTCGAGTCGTGTCCGACTCATAGCAACCCTTATAGGATTTCCAATGGCTGATTGTTTCGGGATTGCCTCGGGAGTGGATTGCCACGTCCTTCTCCAGTACTTTACATAGGAGAGAGAATTATGTCAGGGACAAAGATGAGGTAAGAGGGAATTGTCTCTACTAAGACTACTGGAGTGGCAAGTGAGCAATCACGCAGTTCAAAATCAAACTATTGATTTATGTAAAAGGCAAAATCTTGAACTGTATTTCAGAGATGATTACATACAGGTTCAACTTATGCCACAAGGGCTTGATCTCAGTCTCCATCTCTGATCACTGCCTTTCTTCCTGTTGGCCCCACTCTATCAGATCTCCCCTTAGATCAGACAGACCGTTACTAGTAGCAGCAGGTTTACTCCCTATCAACATTCCTACCACAAACAGCATGCTTTTCTACCCAGTAGCTCAAGAAAAGTCCAAAAACTGAGAGTAGTTCTGTTGTCCTGGCTTGGGTCACATATCTATCCTTAAACCAATTAATCACTGAGGCCATGAGGATGTGATACCATGATTAATTATGCCTAGTTCATAAATCATGAGGCTGTTCTGCTGTTATCAGAAGAAGAGATAGATAGTGAACAATCAAAGAATATATAAAATATTCTTATAGAATGAAATGAAAAAGAGATTTATAGGATCACAGACATTTCAAGTCACCTAGTGCTACATTCTGCTCAAGGCATAAATCTCATTCTGAAACTGAGACTCATAGACATCCAGCAGCCTTTCTGAAACTACAATGAAAAAGTTTTCTACAACTTGTAAGATGCTCTCTCTTACTTGATATTAAAATCCTTTCTTGCATTGAGTTAAAATTTTCCTCCATGAAATATCCACATATTAGTTATAGTTGTACTCTTGGGATAAAATAAAAACAAACTTCATTTTTCTATGTATCCACCCTCCAAAT
>VMDO01036635.1:0-14973 GCA_007922755.1 Pedetes capensis
CATGTTTTGTATTTTCTTCTCTGTTATATGATACTTATCAAGTTCATCCAAGGAATTTACTGCATCAGACATGTGTTTTTTTCAGTTCTATAAGTTCGATAGGTGCTTTTATATAGTTTTCATTCATCTCCCTCCTACATTTATATTTTTCCTCGAATCTTTGAACATACTTATAAAAGGCCTTTTAAAGACCTTGCTTACTAATAAGTACATGTCTGTCATTTATCTATTGATTGATTTTTCTTCTGGATATAGATAATGCTTTCCAGTTTATTTGGATAATTCATTAGATACTGAACATGATGATTTATTCCTTTAAAGAGTATTCAACATTTTATTTTGAAGCAGATAACTTACTTGTGAGCCAATCTGATCCTTTTGAGACTTATTTTTGTGTTTTGTTAGGGTGGATCTTTGTTGTTGTTGTTAGGTGCCCTCAAGTGGGTGTCTAGTCTTAATTTAGGACATATTTAGTCTTACTCCTAAGATCTGGATTTCCTGGAGTTTCTTTTGAATGCTTTGATACTCAATAAAATATCTTGACTCTGAGGATCCATTTGCAAATTCATGGATCTCCTCCTCTGTGGAACTCCTCCCCCTTATTTAGTACTCTGCCTACAAATTTCTGGTGCCTCAGCTTCCTCTGACTTTTATCTCTTTAGCTTCACAAAAGTGACATTCTCTGCTTGAGTGATTTTCCCTCTGCATCACAGTCCAGAAAAGGCCTGCGGGCAAAAGCTGGAAATGATTGTGGTCACTTTTTTCCCTTCACCTCAGATGTCACAGTCCTGCAGTGCCTTTTTACGATGTTTAACCATAGCTGGCTAGTATATTTTGACAAGATGTCTAGTTGTTTGCAGCTGGGGGGCCAGTTTGGTCCCAGTGAACTCAGCATGGTTGGATACAGATATCCCCCAGCAAGGTTCAGGACCATATGCTAGCTGCTTCCTGCACCCTCAGTGCTAGTCCAAACCTAGGATGTAACAGGCATACAGTAATATCTGTGGAAGGAAGGAATTTATTATGATTGATGCAGAAGTAAGCTAATTTAGTGGGGGGGAAGGGAAGAGTTTTCAAGTGGCAGCTTGAATTATCTGGGCAACGTCTAAAGTTGTAAAGCAGGTTGGAGAGAAGGGACTTAGGATAGTTGTTGCTGTTATTACCAGTGATAATGATCACTGGTTTTCTTGTACCAAAATAATAGCAATAGTCATGATGGCTACCATTTATTTCAGACTTACATGTATCAGGCTTTGTGTTTAATGATTTAAACTTACTATCTCATTGAATTCTCCTAGCAGCATATGATCAGACCTTTTTTCTGAGATGAGTAAACAGTGGCTCAGATATGTTAAAAAACTTATCAAATTCAGTTAACTGATAATTGTGAGTTGGATTTGAACTTGGATGCTCAGATTGCAATTTATGCTCTAAAGCATTAGGATATACTTTTGGCAGCAAACTCCTGTTCCATGGAAGGGGGTTTCAGGGGTAGACAGAAAGAATCACAAAGGTAGATGGCTGACTATGCCAGAGAATTTCATCTCTCAAGGAAGACATGTGAATTGTGATTTTCTTCTCACCTCTTGGAGTTTGAGGTGGTTAATGGAAAGAATTAGAGAAGATTATAAATGTTTGGCTGTGATAGAATCAAACCTTATGGGAGACAGGGAATAAGATACTACATAGCTAATTATATTCCACATGAAATTGTCCATTTCCATGTTATCATTAGGGTTGGCAATATATAAGCTCATCTAAGAAAGTGAGAACCAACATTTAAAATGGATGAAAACCAGTTTTTCTGGAGAAGCCCATGTCTATGTCTTACATGTGTTCTATTATTCTTTCCTTAAGTGTCTCTTTTTTCCTCTGATTTCCCATGCTCAAATCTAAGCTGCCTCTTATCTCTACTTAATAAACTCACTTTGTTTAAAAAAGGATAAGCACCAGTTGAAATAATAATTAACTAAAATTAAATAAAATTAAAATTTTTATTAATTAAATAAATTAAATAAAATACTATTGGTTATAAAGAATAATCTTTATTTTACTTGTTTTGCCATGATCTGAATTTAATAAGAAAAAAATATTTTGAGCCTCATTTTGTTGTAGCTTTTAGAATGGAAGTGTTCTGTTTTAATTGGAAGTTTTCTATACTCAGTATTATCATGAAGAAATACAACATCTAAAGCTTAGTTATTTTTCACAGAAGTTATTTTGCATAGGTTTTTGGTATACGTTTTGAGTGTTCTTAAAAATAATTGCAAGAAATTCATTTTGAAAGGAAAGACTGGAAGTAAAAGCCACTCTAATTCAGATTAGTTGTTCTTGTTGTTGTTGGTAGGTGCTGTCGAGTCTGACTCATAGCAACCTTATGTACAGATCGAGACACTTCCCAATTCTGTGCCAGGCACATGATCTTATTTATGTTTAAGCCCATGTTGCAGACACTGTGTCAATCCATCTGGTGGAGGGTTTTCCTATTTTGCGTTGACCTGCCACTCTCCCAAACAGGATGTCTTTCTCCAGGGATTGATCTCTCCTGACTACATGTCTGAAATAGTGGAGGGTAGTAAATAGGTAACAATAAAAATGATCAGTTAATTTTAATTTTATCATTTTCAACTACAAAAACTAGGAATGATTATATCTTTTATATTGTTTCACTACTGTATAATCTGTGAACATTTTTAGCTTTTGAAAACTTTCATTTTTGTGCCATCAGCTTTGGTGGGGGCCCCTCACTGGAATGGAGTGACCCTTTCCCAAGATCTTCAGTTGGATGATTCTTGACTGTTACTCGGGCACATCTTCAATCTATGTCCTAGACTTCCAGGAGTGGTCAAATATAAGGCTTATGAAATCAAGTATGCTCTTAGGTCTCACGGTAGAGACATGGAGACATTGGAGGCAGATGTGGCCAGAGAAGTAAGTGAAATTTTCTAGGGAGAACATAAAAAAAAAGAAAGAAATCTTGGACATCAACCTAGCACATGTGAGAGTTTGAGGGGAAAAGAATAATGAGAGTTTATAACAGAGTCAGAAAGACTTCAGAAGATTGCAGAAGTTAACATAAGAAGAGAAACTTAAGACAAAATGTTTAAACTGTATTTGTATTTCTGCCACTATGATGGTCATAGCATTTCTGTAAAAATGTATGGTGAAGAGAGGATCATTTTCATTCATTTGCTTCAGCTTCCTAAGGAGAGAGTAAGTTTTATAGTTTGTATTCAGGGTTATGATTGAGGTCCATGTACAGTGATTTATGTACACAAAATGTCTAAAACTTGTGGATATGCTGTATAGAGTAAAAAAAAAAAAAAAACACTGATAGAAGTTCTTGTATTTCTTCCAGGTAACTTCTTTGAAAAGATTTGAAGATTTTCTCAAAAGGTCAGCAGCCTATGAGTCGCACAATCAATAGAACAGATAGTGTTTATTCTTGCTTCCTTCCCAGATTTTGGCTAAACCAGAGTCAATCTATTTCCTCATAAAATTCATATCTATCACTTACTATTCTATTCATTGAAAATCGTAGTCATATGTGTCCAGAATGCTCTGCTGTCCATCAAAGGAAGAAGTTTTTGTGTTTGCTAGAGTTAAAGTAAATGAGAAGGCACTTTCTTGGTACTTTTAATGCTAAAAGGAGAAAAATGGCAATGAGTCTCTTTTCTTCCTGCCCTGATTTCGGTCAGTCATTCAATATCCGCAATCATGCATCCCTTAACAATGGGGATGTACTCTAAAAAGTGCATCATTTAGCAATTTCATCATTGTGCAAACATCACAGAGTGTACTTACATGAACAGGAGATTAAATACAGCACAGGAGAAAATGCTCAATCAAGAGATTCTATAAATAAGAGATGTATGAGACAGACTGCTGATGTGACAAAGAACATTGTTTTATAGAAAATTTTTATGGATAGAAGGAGGCCATCTAAAATAGCCATAAAAAGTTGTTGTTGTTAGATGCCATCAAGTCATGTACAACTCATAATGACCCGCATAGGATTTTCAATGGCTGATTGTTTGGGGATTGTCTCAGGAGTGGATTGCCAAGTCCTTTTCCCATTTTTGTGGTGCTGGGGATTGAACCTGGGACCTCAGAGACTGCAGAGCAGCACTCAACCAACTGAGCTGAATCCCAGCCCACCATAAAAAGTAGCGCACAGTAAATATATAAATCAGTAACATAGTAGTTTATGATCATTCTTGAATATTATGTACTCTGCATAATTGTGTGTGCTATAATTTTGTGTGACTAGAACACAGTAGGTTGTTTACACCAGCATTACCACAAACATCTGAGAAGTACATTGTTCAATGACATTATGACAGCTATGGTATTTTGTTTGTTGTTAGGTACAATTGAGTTGGATCCGATTCAAAGCAAGCCTATGTACAAACAGAATGAAACACTCTCCAACACTGTGCTATGCACACAATCTTTTTATGTTTCAACCCATTGTTGTGGTCATTGTGTTTCCTCTCATTTTGAGTCATGTCACATCAGCAAAAGGAGGTCCCAGAGGCTTTACTCCGTTCCCATCATTAGGGTTAACTCTACTATGAGAAGGCAACTCTTACCCAGTTTGTTATTAAATAACTTCCAGCCTGGAGAACATTTTCCAGCACTATATTTGACAATTCTTCTCTGCTATTCATAGGGTTTACAATGGCTGACTGTTTTGGGAGTGGGCTTCCGGGTCCTTCTCCCTAGTCTGTCTTAGTCTGGAAACTCAACTGAAACATGTCCACCATGGATGGCTCAGCTTGTACCTGAAAAACTGGTGGCATAGCTTTCAGCAACACAACAACATGCAAGCCTCCACAGCACAGCAAGCTGACTGACATGTGAAGGATGATGTCACTAGATGAGAGAAAGGTACTTGCCTTTCTCAAGGCTATGTTCAAAGAGGGAAAATGACTTTTTAAGAATGCAGTCTGATACTCAAGTCATTGGTATGATGTGATTTTCTCCTAAAGATTGTGTTCTTCCTTTATAGGATGCTCTATTGTCTCTCACCAGTCTCTGAACTGGAAAATGACTTCCATCTCTTTGGGTTATGTATTCAGCTTTCATTCCTTGTCCACTCCCAAACTTTCTTTCCATTGGTCTCCTTCAAGAGGAGTGAATTAGCTGACAAACTGAATAAAAATGGCATGTAGATAGTTGAATATAATGAGAAGAGTTCTAAAATCTCTCAAATAATTCAGATCCAATATAGGCAGGATTCTTGGACCCATTAGATTCTCAGCCTAAAAAACCTGCTTAAAAGTTATAGGTGAGATTTGAGATATTAGGGTGAATTCATTATTCAAGTGTTCAGTAGGGGCAAATCAATACCCCCTCACACAAAAAAAACCTTATTGAAATTGTTTGAACTTCTACCACTGAAATGGGCTTCCCAAGAATGATGTCATTCATATCTCTCTCCTGTACCTCAAGAAGAAATTTCCCTCTGAATCTGCACGTTATAATTTACACTTAAGACAAAAACCCAATTCCAAGTCTCTCTTATGACTGTGTTACCTGGGCAAAGTGACACAAAACACACTTCTGAAAATACCAGATTCATATTGTAAAGTCTATACATTCAAACACTTAGAACAACATTTTGAATCCAATTTGTTCAGGCTTCCAGGCCGCATCCCATCTTTCAGTCCTAATCAGCTGTAGGAGTGTTGCATGGAAATGTACCAGGTACTTGGAACAATACTTGATCTCATCAATAACTATATTAGTCAGGTTCTCCTTGCTGTGACAATACCTGAGTAATATAACTTGATGGGAGGAATTTGGGAGGAATTATTTGGGCATACAATTTCAGATATTTCAGACCGTGACCTTTAGATCAGTTGCTACTGGGCTGTAGTGAGGTGAAGTACCATCTTAGAAGGGACTTTGGAGCAGATCTGCTAATCTTATGGCAGCTTAGAAGCTCTGTGTGTGTGTGTGTGTGTGTGTGTGTGTGTGTGCATGTGTATAAAAATTTTAGGTAATGACCCTTTTACAAAATTACAAAAATTAAAAAAGAAAAGATAAAAGGTATTATAAAATCTGTGTATTACCCACTATGAAGGGAACTACCATAGTATTTCTAAATATTTTAACTTGGATATACTTCTGTGAGTTTACTTAAGGAAAAAGTACAACAATAGCACTATTTTCACACAAAGTTGTTCTTTGCAATGTTACACATATAATTATGACATGTAATCATTTTAAATCAGAATGTGAATAATTAATTAAAATGTAAAAATACAAAAAGCTCAAGGCATATATATTTATGGAAGCTATGTTAAAGAATACGGCTACAGCCATAGCACCCTGACATCCAATCAACTCTTCTCTTTGAGGTTAATCAAAGACATGGCTGGTTTGTACTTAGATGTGAGACCACCTGGGAATACTGGGTGCTGTAGGCTTGGCAGAAGACACAGCAGCCCACTCCAGAAACAATCAGCCATAGAAAACCCTATGAATAACATTGAATCACTAACAATAGTGCCTGGAAAGGCACAATGTTAAGTAGTGTTTCATTCTTTGTAACTAGGGTTGCAATAATTTGGATCAGATTTGATGGCACCTCACAATGAAAACACCTGTTTTGGAGTGGGCTGCCATGTTCTTCTCCCTAGATTGTCTTAGTCTGGAAGTTTATCTGGAACCTATGACATGGATATTTTCTAAAATACAGGTGGCATAGTCTTTAGCAACACAATAACTTAGAAGACCCCACAGAACTGAGTGACAGACATGTAAGGCAAGTCATATAGAAATATTTTCACTTTTTTCCCTCTGAAATTGTGCTTTATGAGCATGTTGTTCAATTATCTTTCTAGTCCCTGAAGGAAGCACTTCCCCTGACTATGCAGGTTATAATATTCCCACTTGACATGTGTCCACTTTCAACTCTCATTTATGACTTTACCAGTAAGGCAAAGAGAAAGAAAACAATTCTATGAAATTCTTGGATTTAAATTATTTTGGATTCCAGGCTGCATTCCATTTTTCTGCATTAAATCCTGCTATAAGAGAGCACAGGGGAATTCTCCAGGTACTTGCCTTTCTCAAGGTTGTGTTCAAAGAGAGAATATGGCTTCTCAAATACTGGTGTGATTTTCTTCTACAGAATGTATGCTCCCTTTGTAGGATGTTCTATTTTCTCTCTCCAATCTCTGAATCAGAAAACACCTTTTATCTCTTTGGGTTATGTATATAGCTTTCATTCCACATCCCCTACCAGTCTTTCTTTCCATGGGTATACTTAAGGAGGAATGTGTAAGTTGACATATTCAACAAAAATGGCATTCAGATGGTTCAATATAACAGCAAGAATTCTAAAATTTGCTCAAATAATTGGGATCCAGTACAGGCAGTCTTTCTATACCAATCTGACTCAGCCTAAAAAACTGCTCAAAAGTTATAATGTGATTCAAAGTATTAGGGTACACTCATTTTTAGGTGTTTAATAGGGACACATTACAAATTCCAAATCAGCCTCCACCAACACAAAAAATACATTATTGATATAGTTTTAATTTCTACCTGTAAAAGTGGTCTTCCCACCAGGCATGTTGCTATTCACATTTCTCAACAGTCGCTCAAGAGGAAATTTCTCTCTGATTCTGCATTTTATAATTTCTCCTCAAAGCATAAGTCCATTTCCAACTCTCATCTCTGAATGTGGTACCATTTCAAGGTAAAAGAAAACACACTACTAAAAACCTTGGATATACATTGTGAAGTCCATACATTCAAATATTTAGACCAATAATTTGAATCCAATTCATTCAGGAATCCAGGCTGAACCATATTTTTCAGCCCTAATCAACTGCAGAAAATCTTGCAGGGAAATGTCTTTGGTACTTGGAAAAATACTTGATCTTATCAATAATCATGATAGTCAGGTTCTCATTGCTGTGACAAATATGTGAGTAATACAACTTTAACAGAGGAGTTATTTATTTGGGATTATAATTTCAGAGGTTTCAGACCATGATCACTTGAAACAGTTGCTCCTGGGCTGTGGTGTGGCATAGTATCATAGCAGAAAGATATTGGGAGCAGATTTGCTAATCTTATGGCAGTGTAGAGCAGAGAGAGAGAGAGAGAGAGAGAGAGAGAGAGAGAGAGAGTGTTTGTGTGTGTGTGAGTGTGCATGTGTGTGAAAGGTATAGGTAATGACACATGTATAAAATTACAAAAATGAAAAAAATGTAAAATGTATTATAACATATATTACCCACAATGAGGGGTACTGAAACTGATAAAATAGAAAGTAATTATCAGAATATGATACACATATATCAAAATAACCTGCAGCCTTACCACTGTGGCATCCAATCCCATCAGATCTCAGAAGCTAAGCAGGGTCAGACCTGGTTAGTACTTGGGTGGGAGACTGGGAACATCAAGTGCTATAGGGTTGGGAGAAGGACCTGGTAACCCACTCCCAAAAAGCAATCAGCCATTGAAAACCCTACGAACAGCAGAGAAGCACTGACAATAGTGTTTCATCTGTTTTATGTAGGGTTTCTATGAGTCAGATACCAACTCAAAGTCACCTAACAACAACATATCAAAACACGTCTACGTATTTAGATTTGGATCTACTTCTGTGAGCTTATTTAATGAAAAATTATACTACTTAAATACAACATTATTTAAACACAATAATACTATTAAAACACAAATATGTTCATGGCAATGTCATATATAGAATTAGAAAATGTAACCATTTTCAACCAGAAAGTGAATGATTACTTAAAGATTCACAAAGAAAAAGTTCAGAACATATTCATTTATAGAAGCTGTTTTAATGGATACAGCTACAACCATACCACCTTTACATCCAATCTCTTCAGATCTAGCAGGATAAGCAGGGACATGTCTCATTTGTACAAGTATGTGAGAACTCTTGGAAATACTGGGTGCAGTAGTCATGGGAGAAGGATCTGGCACCCCATTCCAGAAACAGCCATAGAATCCCAATGAATAATGTTGAACCAGTAACAATAGTGCCAGGTATAGAAGATTGTTTGGTAGTGTTTTATTCTCTTGTACTTAAGGTCACTGTGGATCAGACATGACATGATAGCACTTCACAAGAACAACTGACTCATGAGTAGTCTGCCATATTCTTTCCCATTAGTCCAGAGGCTCAGCAGGAACCCAACCACCATGGGTGACATTGATATTTTCTGAAAAACAGGTGGCATACTTTTAAGCATCACAGCAACTAGGAAGTCCCCACAGCATTGGCTGACAGACATGTAGGGTAAGTCATATGGGAATGCATTCGTCTTCTGCCACTGATATTGTGCATTGTGAGCATGTTGTTGTTAAATTCTCTCTCCAATCACTGAAGAAAAACCTTGCCATGACTGCATGTTATAATTTTCCTCTTGACACATGTTCACTTCCAACTCTCATTGATGACTTTGCCACCTGGGCAGGGTGAAAGAAAATAATCCTATGAAAATCTTGGATTCTATTTTCTCAGTGAAGAGGAACAGGCAATGTGAGGCAACGTGTCTCTCTGCTCACACATGACCCTTGCACAGCAGTGTGAGCTTCACAGTGTGAGAGCAGTGCTGTGACATTTCCTTGGTTGAATAGCTTTTTTTGTTGCTACAAATCTCAAGTCTATTTTCTGATCTTCCCAAAGCCTATATCTCAAATGTTTTAGTCACTAATCAAAACCACTGAAAGCTTAATACTGAACTCAATGTCCTTGTGTTAGATCCACACGGATTCCTGCCCACGCCTAGATTCTGAAGGATTCACAGTGAAATTTGAATTAGTGATGGTAGGTTTTATGGCAGAGGTGAGGTTTCAAGTCCCAGGCCCATGTTTTTGGTTGCAGGGATCAGGAACCATGGAACCCTAGAGGCCTGGAGGCTGTTCAGGATTCTGACCACATGGTGATGATATTGTGCCATTATAGGGAAGAGTGCTGCTCAGGAGGTGGGGCATAAGGTGGGGTGGGGGAAGTGTTGCCTGCCCATGCTTTCAAGTTGCCTTTCAGTGCAGTACAATTGGTGTTGATTTCAGGGTGAGCATCCAAAAGACCAAGCTGGGGTTTAGCTCAGTTGGTAGAGCGCTGTGCTGCAGTCTCTGAGGTCCCAAGTTCAATTCCCAGCACCGCAAAAATGGGAGAAGGACCTGGCAATCCACTCCCAAGGCAATCCCGAAACAGTCAGCCATTGAAAACCCTGTGAGGGTTGCTGAGTGGGATACCAACTCGACGGCACCTAACAACAACAACATCCAAAAGACCCCCAGTATGAAGCCTTTCCTGTCAGTCCTCAAGCCCCTTTAGCGGTCCACCCACTGCGGTCTGCAGCCAGGAACTGGAGGACCACACATTCCCAGGCAGGCTCAGAAGATAGTTCTTGGGGTTCAGAAGAGCAGAGAGGTGCCCTGAGGCTGAGTCAGGTGTTATGTGTGTTAAGTGACAGACAAGGGCAACACGATGTCCTAGGAGACAGGGGCACCTGAGATGGCTTTGCCCTGGGATCTGCAGCATATGGGCATGTCTCCCCCACCTCCCAGAGGCACTGGAGGACGGGTGTTGTGGTGTGTGTGTGTGTGCATTTGCTGGGGCTGAGCTTCTGGTCCTGGCAGGAAACTGACTAGAGTGTGCTGCAGGAGTTTGACCTGGCTGTTGAACCAGTCCCCCCAGTCTGAGGTGACTAAGAATCTAAGCTTGGTTTTGTATGTGTGTGTGCATGGGCATGTTTGTGCCTCATTTCCTACCTGCAACCACATGTAAGAGAAATTGAATCTTCCAGCCAGTGATTCTAAGACATTTGAATTTCTCGGAGCTGTGAAATGATAGGAGAATCCACAATGGTGTCTTTTAGATGGTGGATTTTTTTTCCCTCTTTTAAATGGTGTCTTGTTATGTAACCAAGGCTGGCCTTGAACTTGCACTCCTCCAGCCTCACCTTCCTGAGTGCTGGGATTTCAGGTGTGCATCACCATGTCTGGCTTCCTGAGTGTTTTAAGTGCTCTACGTGTCATATTTTATTTAAGCCTCACAACACCCTGTGTTATTCCCATTTTACAGATAGAAAACCATAGTTGCAATACTTTGCATGATTGTCCAAGGCCCCACACTTAGGGAAAAATAGATTTAGGAATTGAATGCTGGTGATCCATCTGGCCTCAGGGATTATATGCCCAGGCCTATGCCATCTATAGATATATGTCCACCCTGTCATATACTATAAATTACTCATGTGCTATGACCCTTCTAAAAAGAAGGAATTTTAATATGCAGCCCCAAGGCAGGTCATACTGTTATAATAATGGAGTCTTTTAAATTGATTTCATTTGGGACACTCATTTTCTTCATTTTTTCTATGTGCCAGAGATCACTGTCAGGGCAGCAGGTATGCATGGGCCCATATTTGGGAGCTGTTCCCAGAAGCAGGACCCCCATGAGTGACTGTGATACATTCTGAAATACATGTGGCATGATTTTCAGCATCAGAGACACCTGGATTCCTTCACAGCACAGTCTGACAGAAAGATGTGTTAGTCATATTGGAATACATTCCTTTTCTCCCACTGAAATTATGCTTTTCAAGCATGTGGAGATTTAATTTTCTCTCCAGTTCCTGAGGTAAAACTTCCCATGATGCTGCAGCCTAGCGTTTGGCCACCCGACACATGTCCATATCCAAGTCTTAAATACATCTTTAACACTTGAGCAGAGCAGAAGAAAACAATCCTAGGAATATCTTGGATTCAAATTGTTAGATCAAGGAATTTGAATTTGAATTTTTAGACCTAACAATTTGAATGCAAATGGTTTGGGATTCCAGACTGCATTTGGTTTATCTGCTTTAAATTCTGTCATGAGGGGCCTCAAGGGCATGTCCCAGGTACTTTCCTTTCTCAAGACTAGCATTTGGTGGTTCAAGCATTTGGTGGTTCAATTCCATCACCAGTGCACAAAGTAAAAATTTGCGTGATGCTGCAGCTTAGCATTTGGATTCCTGACACTTGTCCAGGTCCAACCCTTATTTACAACTTTAACACCTGGGCAGGGTCAAAGAAAACAATCTTAGGATAATATTGATTTCTGAAGTGATCTACCATGTTCTTCTCCCTAGAGTGTCCTATCTGGAAGCTCAGGTGGGATGAACCCCCACGGGTGACCGTGATACATTGTAAAATAGAGATGGCATGATTTTCCCCATCAGAGCCACTTGAATCCCCCCATCACATACTGACTTAAAGTTGGGGTTAGTCATGTTAGTGCATTCATTTTCTCCCACCAAAATTGTATTTTCGAGGATGTGTTGGTTCAATTCCATGACTAGTCCCTGAAGAAAAACTTCCTGTGATACTATAGCTTAGCATTTGGCCTCCCAACATTTGTCCACGTCCAACTCTTATTTATGACTGTAAGACCTCGGCAGGGCAAAAGAAAATAATCCTAGGAAAATCTTGTTTTTGAGTTCTTAGGTCTAAGGATTCAAATTCTTAGACTTAACAATTTGAATCCAAATTGTTTGGAATTTCTGGCTGCACTTGTTTTATCTGCAGTAAGTACAGACAGGAGGGAATACAAGGGAATGTCCCAGGTACTTGCCTTTCTCAAGATTATGTTGGAAGATGTAACATGGTGACAGTATACCTCAGCCTGTTACTCAAGTCCTGTTGATGTGATGTGTTTTCTCCTATGGAATGTGTGCTGTCTTCAGGTGATTCAAATACTAAGAAAAAACAATCTCCAGCCTAGACTAATATATCCAGCAAAATTATCGTTGATAATAGATGAGGAATATAAGACATTTAATGACATTGAGGGCTGGGATTTGGCTCAGTGGGTAGAGCGCTGCGCTGCAGTCTCTGAGGTCCCGAGTTCAATTCCCAGCACTGCAAAAATGGGAGAAGGACCTGGCAATCCACTCCCAAGACAATCCCGAAGCACTCAGCCATTGAAAACCCTATGAGGGTCGCTATGAGTCGGATACCGACTCGACGGCACCTAACAACAACAACAACAACAACAATGACATTGAAGCTTTTAAACGATATGCAACAACCAAACCAGCACTGGAGAGGATAATAAATCAAATTCCACATCCAGGAGAGTTAAGACAACCCTACAAAGGAAATCAAAGAACCGATTAACAGAGATGAGTCCAATACAAGAAAAGTCCAAAGCAAATATGAATCATAAATCAGTAACAAGTAATGATTGGATAAATGACAATAAATGCTCCTCAATAATCTCTATTAATGTAAATGGTCTTAACTCACCAATTAAGAGACGGAGATTGGCTAATTGGATGAAAAAACACAAACCATCAATATGCGGTATTC
Organism: Pedetes capensis; assembly: GCA_007922755.1. Classification (NCBI taxonomy): domain Eukaryota; kingdom Metazoa; phylum Chordata; class Mammalia; order Rodentia; family Pedetidae; genus Pedetes; species Pedetes capensis. Next base: position 13,354 of record VMDO01036635.1, read on the forward strand.
AAGAAACTCATCTAACCCACAAAGACGGGAATAAGTTGAGAGTTAAGGGCTGAAAAAATGTATACCTAGCAGGGGGGGAACAAAAGAAAGCAGGTGTGGCAATTTTAATTTCAGATAGAATAAATTTCACTCCAAAACTAATTAGAAGAGATAAGGATGGTCACTACATTTTAATACAAGGAACAATTGATCAAGAATCAATAACGCTCCTTAATATCTATGCCCCAAACATAGGAGTTCCTAGCTTTATAAGACAAACCTTATGGAATATAAAGAACTTTATTGGTCCAGAATCAATAATAATGGGGTCTTCAATACCCCACTTGTGTCAAGAGACAGGTCATCAAAACAAAAAACAGAGAAACGTCAAATCTAATCTCCACCCTAAACTAGCTGGATCTTACAGATATATACAGAATATTTCATCCACACGATGAGGAATACACATTCTTCTCAGCTCGACATGGTACGTTTTCTAAAATAGACCATATGCTAGTCCATAAGAACTTCCTCAACAAGTTCAAGAATATACAAATTATCCCCTGTTCCTTATCAGATCATAATGGGATAAAATTGGAGCTCAAGAGCATGAATAATTCCAGAAACTTTACAAACTCTTGGAGACTGAATAATTCACTACTGAATGACCCATGGATTGTTGATGAATCAAATTGGAATTAAAAAAATTCCTACAATCAAATGACGATGAAAACACATCATACCAAAACATATGGGATACAGTAAAGGTAGTTTTAAGAGGGAAGTTCATAGCATTAAGTGCCTTCATCAATAAAATAAAAATGAGACAAATAAATGACCTATTGACACATCTTAAGACGCTAGAAATCCAACAAAAAAATAACCCTAAATGGAACATACAGAGGGAAATTACAAAAATAAAGGGAGAAATATCTCAATTAGAATCTAAAGAGATAATTCAAAAAATTAATAAGATGAAGAGTTGGTTCTTTGAAAAGTTTAATAAAATAGACACCCCTCTGGCAAACCTCATCAAAAAGAAAAAGGAAAAATCTAACATAGTACGGATTATGAAAGACAACGGATCCATAACCACCGACTCCAACGAAATACACAAAATTGCCGGGGTTATTATGAGAGACTGTATTCCCAAAAATATGAAAATGCAGAAGAAAAGGACAAATTTATTAACACGTATGACCTACCAAAACTATCCCCAGAAGACATAACTGACCTAAACAAGCCCATTACCTATACAGAAATAGAGAAGGTAATTAAAATCTCCCAACAAAGAAGAGCCCAGGTCCTGATGTATTCACGGCAGAATTCTATCAAACTTTTAAAGAAGAGATAACACCTGTCCTCCTCAAATTATTCCAAAGAATAGAAAAGGAGGGAACACTCCCAAATACATTTTATGAAGCTACCATCACACTGATACCCAAACCAGGAAAAGATTCATCTAAGATAGAAAATTATAGACCCATCTCCCTTATGAAACTAGATGCAAAAATATTCAATAAAATTCTGGCAAACAGAATACAACAGCATACGAAAAAGATTATTCACCATGACCAAGTGGGATTTATACCACAGATGCAAGGCTGGTTTAACATACGGAAATCAATTAATGTAATCCAA
>VMDO01036636.1:0-14967 GCA_007922755.1 Pedetes capensis
ACACACACACACACACACACACACACACACACACAAGTTAGAATATATGGCATTTCTCTTTTGGGGCCTGAATTCATTTTCCTAAGATGACATTCTCCAGTTGCATTCACTTTGCTGCAAATGAAAATATTTCAATCTTTCCTATTGCTGAGTAATATTCCATTGTTTATATATACCACATTTTTTATCCATTCCTCTGTTAGTTGACATCTGGATTGGTGCCATATCCTTGATATAGTGGAAAGTGATACATTAAATATAGGAATGCAAGTGTCTCTGTGGTATGATGATTTATCATGCATTGAGTATTTTCCCAGGAGTAGTATAGCTGGGTTGTACGGCAGATCTATTCTTAGTTTTCTAAGGTATCTCCTTACTTATTTCCAAAGTGGTTTAACTAATTTATATTCCCACTAGCAGTTTAAAAGTGTTCCTTTATTTCTTCATCCTTGGCAGCATTTGTTATTATTTGCTTTCTTGATCTTGACCATCTTACTGGAGTGAGATAGAAACTCAGTGTTGTTTTGGTACACACTTCCCTAATGTCTAGGGATATTGACTATTTTTTTCATATATTTCTTGACCCTTCAAACTTCTTCATTTGTAAATGTCTGTTCACTTCCTTTGCCTACTTATGTATTGGGTTATTTGCTGCCTTGGAATTTGCTTTGTTAGTTCTGGTTGTATTCTAGGAATTAGTCCTCTGTCAGATATGTAAGAGGTAAAGATTTTCTCCCATTCAGTGTGGTCTCCCTTAACTCTGTTGATTGTTTCCTTTGCTGTACAGAAGCTTTTTAATTTCATGTAATACTATTTGTCAATTCTTGGTGCCATTCCCTGGGTGATTAGAGTCTTGTTAAGGAAGTACTTTCCTATGCCTATGTGTTACAGTGTGTTTCCTATCTTTTCTTGTAGTAGTTTTAAGGTTTCTGGTATTATGTTGAGTTCTGTTATCAATTTTTGAATTGACTCTCATGCCAAATGAGAGATATAGTATATTTTCAGCTTTATGCAAATGGATGTGCAATTTTTCAGGTACCATTTGTTGCAGGAGCTATCTTTTCTCCATTGAACATTCTTAGCCCCTTTGTCAAAGATCCGCTGGCTGTAATTGCAGGGATATATCAAAGTCTTCAATTCTGTTCCACTGTTCCTCAAGCCTACTTTTGTGCCAGCACCAGACTGTTTTGGCCAGTGTACCCTTGTAGTATTCTTTGAAGTCAAGGTGTTGTGATCCTAACTTCACTGTTTTTGCAGCTTAAGATTGTTTTGGCTATGGGCAGTATTTGTGTTTCCCTATGAATTTTAGGGTTTTTTCTTCTATTTCTGCAAAATGCAACACTGGAATTTTAATGGGGATTGCATTAAATCTGTAAATTGTTTTTGTAATATAACTATTCTTACAATATTGATTCTCACAACCCATGAGCAGGGGAACTTCTTCCATCTTCTAGCATTCTCTGCAACTTCTTTCTTTAGCGTTTTGAAGTTTCCTTGTAGAGATTTTTAGGGTCTTTGGTTAGATTGATTACTGCATATTTAATTTTGGTGTACTATTATAAATGGCCCTGCAGCCATAGCCCTGTGGCATCCGATCCCATCAGATCTCGGAAGCTAAGCAGGGTCAGGCCTAGTTAGTAGCTGAATGGGAGACTGCCTGGGAACACCAGAAGCTGTAGGCTTGGGAGAAGGACCTGGCAACCCCCTCCCAAAAATCAATCTGCCACTGAAAACCCTATGAACAGCGGAGAAGCACTGACAATAGTGTTTCCCCTATTGTACAGAGGGTCGCTATGAGTCGGATACCGACATGATGGCGCCTAACAACAACAACAATTATAAATGGGATTGTTGCCTTAATTTTCTTCTCTTCCTATTCACTATTGGTGCAAATGAAGTCTACTATTTTTGAGTGTTAATTTTGTATCCTGTTGCTTTGCTGAAGGAGTTACTTAGCACTAAGAGTTTTCTATAGAAATTTTTGGGGTTCTTTGGGAAAAGAATCATATTATCCACAAAAACGACTATTTGACCTCTTCTTTGCCCATATGTATCTCTTTGATTTCATTCTCTTGCCTGATGGCTCTTCCTAGGACTTCAATCACAATATTTCATAAGAAACGAGAGAATAGACATCCTTGTATTGTTCCTGAATTTAGAGGTATAAGTTTTAATTTTTCCACATTTAATATGATATTGACTGTAAGTCTGTCATAGATGGCCTTTATGATGTTGAGGTATTTCCCTATTATGCCCATTTTCTCCAGGGCTTTTATCATGAAAGGACGTTGCACTTTGTCAAAGGTCTTCTCCTCATCAATTAAGATGATCAGTGATTTCTCTCTACAAGTCTTTTGATATGTTGAATTACCTTGATTGATTTTCATATGTTGAAGCAGGCTTGCAGCTGTGGAATAATGCCTACTTAATCATGGTATATGATCTTTTTTATGTGTTGCTGAATTCAGTTTGCCAGAACTTTATTGAGGATTTTTGTGTCTATGGTCATCATGGAAATTGTGTATAGTTCTCTTTTTTGAAGCGTTTTTGCCAAGTTTTAATAACAAGGTGATACTGCCTTCATAGAATGAGTTTGTGAGTGCCCTTACTTCTCTATTTTATGAAATAATTCGAGGAGAATAGATATTAATTATTCTTTGAAGGCTTGATAGAATTCTGATGTGAACCCATGAGGACATGGACTTTTCCATGTTAGAAGAATTCATCTCATTCCAATAAGAATATCCAAAATCAAGAAAACAAATAACAAATGCTGGTGAGGATGAAGAGAAAAAGGAACACTTTTACACCACTGGTGGGACTGTAAATTAGTTACGCCACTTTGGAAATCAATATGGACATACCTTAGAAAACTAAGAATAGGACTGCCATTTGACCCAGCTATACCACTCCAGAGCAGATACCCAATAGTAGATAAATCATCATACCAAAGAGACACCTGCATTCTCATATTTAATGCAACACTTCTCAAAATCTCAATGACATGGTCAACCATAATGTCCATCAACAGAGGAATCAATAAAAATATGTGGTATATATGCACAATGGAATGTTACTCAGCAATATAAATGAATGAAATATTTTCACTTGAAACAAAATGGATGGGACTGGGGAATATCATCTTAAGCAAATGAACCCAGGTCAAAAAAGAGGAATACCTTATATTCTCACTCATATATGGGAGCTAAATCTAACTTAAAGCAATAAAGTATATTTTTATATAAATGATCAATCAGACTTATCTAAGAAGTGAAATATAAACAGAGTAGAAACAAGGGAGGAGGAGGCTAGAGGAAGAAACTGAGGATGAGGAAGGTGACAGTGTGAGGAGAAAAATTTGGAACGATAAGTAGAGAAAGGATAATCTCAAAATGATGCAACATTATAAATACATGAGCAAAAGAGGGGGGATAAAACCTATATGATTGCTTATGATTTCTTACTATATATTAGTCGAAAGAGTCTATGAAATGTTTAAGTTGATGAAAGTGTTATTTAAAGTGATGTAATATTTGCATAATGGAAATTGAAAAATCTGTATTACACTGGACTTCACCAATCTTTATAAGTAAAGGGAATGAAAAGGAATATATGAATATTGGAAGACAATACAGAATGCAGAAATAAATCCACATATCTACAGCCAATTATCTTGGAAAATGTGCCAAAAACATACTTTGATTAACAGGCAGGCTCTTCACAAACTGATTTTGGGGAAACTGAACATTCTTATTTAGAAGAATAAAACTAGATCCCTCTCTCTCACCATATACATAAAGCAGCTCAAATGGATTAAAGACCTACATTTAAGATCACATATAATAAACTACTAGAAGAAAACAGCAGAAATTCTTCAGGATATTGGCATAGGCAAAGATTTTTTTGAATGTGACTACAAAACACAGATAACTAAAGCAAAATTTAACAATTGTGGTTACCCTATATTTAAGAGCTCTACATAGAAAAGACAAAATCAGTCAATTAAAAGACTAAAAACAGAATGAAGTATTCACAAACTATTTGGCTAGCAAAGGATTAATATCTAGAGTACATAAGGAACTCAAACAACTGAATACCAAGAAAAATATCCATAAAAATAAATAGTCCCATTTAAATTTTATAAATTGCTTCTTGAGTTCTTTGTAGATTCTAGAAATTAGTCCTCCGGCAGATGTGAAGGATGTGATTTACTCCCATTCAGTGAGGTCTTCCTTATCTCTCCTGATTATTTCCTTTGCTGTACAGAAACTTCTTAATTTCACGTAATCCTATTTGTCTATTCTTGTTGCAATTCCCTGAGGAATTGGAGTCTTATTAACGAAATGCTTTCCTGTGTCTATATGTTGGAGCATATTGCCTAACTTTTCTTCTACTAGCTTTAAGGTTTCTGGTTTTCTGTTGATTTCTCTTATCCATTTTGAATTAACTCTCATGCAGATTGAGAGGTCTATTTTCATTTTCCTGCAAGTGAAAATCCAAGTTTCCCAGCACCATTTGTTGAACAGACTATGTTTTCTCCAATTTCCCTACTTAGCTCCTTTGTCAAATATCAGGTAGCTATACATGTGTTTTGCCTGCAGCCATAGCCCTGTGGCATCCAATCCCGTCAGATCTCAGAAGCTAAGCAGGATCGAGCCTGGTTAGTACTTGGATGGGAGACCACCTGGGAACACCAGGTGCTGTAGGCTTGGGAGGACCTGGCAACCCACTCCCCAAAATCAATCTGCCATTGAAAACACTATGAACAGCCGAGAAGCACTGACAATAATGTTTCGCCTGTTGTACACAGGGTCACTATGAGTCGGATACTGACTTGTCAACACCTAACAACAACAACAACAACATACATGTGTTGGTGATCCCTGGGTCCTCAATTCTTTTCCACTTGTACTCAGGCCAGATGTTGTGCAAGCACCAAGCTGTTTTTGCTACTATAGCCCTGTAGTATACTTTAATGTCAGGGATTGTGATCTCACCTGCAACAGTTATGAGCTTAAGAGTGTTTTGGCAAATGTGGCCTTTTCTGTTCCCATATGAATTTTTTTTCTATTTCTACAAGGTCTGTTGTTGGAATTTTAATGGGGATTGCATCAAATCTGTAGATTGCTTTTGGTAGTATAGCTGTTTTTACAAAATTGATTCTCCTAACACATGAGCTAGGGAGGTCCTTCTACTTTTTAGTATCATCTGTGATTTATTTCTTTAATGTTTTGGAGGTTCCTGTGTAGAGATCTGCAGCATCTTTGGTTATATTGATTCTGATGTATTTAAATTTTGGATGGTCTAGTATGCAAACGCATTTGATTGTGTGGATCATAACAAATTATGGATAACACTTCGGAAAATGGGAATACCAGAACACCTAATTGTGCTCATGAGAAATCTGTACATGAACCAGGAGGCAGTTGTTCGAATAGAACAAGGAAACACTGTGTGGTTTAAAATTGAGAAAGGTGTGCGTCAGGGCTGTATACTTTTACCCTATCTTTTCAATTTATATGCTGAGTAAATAATATGAGAATCTGTACTTTATGAGCAAGAATGCGGCATCAAGGTTGGAGGAAGACTCATTAACAACCTGCGTTATGCAGATGACACAACTCTGCTTGCTGAAAGTGAAGAAGTTTAAAACATTTACTGATGAATATCAAAGATCATAGCCTTCAATATGGGTTATGACTAAACATCAACAAAACAAAAATCCTTACGACTGGGTCAGCACGCAACTTCACAATAAATGGAGAAAAGATTGAGGTTGTCCAAGATTTTGCTTTGCTTGGCTCTATAATCAACACCCATGAAAGCAACAGTCAAGAAATCAAAAGACGCATTGCTCTAGGAAAAGCTGTGGCAAAAGATCTCTTTAGAGTATTGAAAAGCAAAGATGTCACATTGAAGACAAAGTTGTGTCTGACTCATGCCATGGTATTTTCAGTGGCATCATATGGTTGTGAAAGCTGGACATTGAACAAGGGAGACAGAAAAAGAATTGATGCTTGTGAAATGTGGTTCTGGAGACGTCTATTGAATATACCATGGACTGCCAAAAGAACCAACAAATCTGTCCTAGAAGAAGTGCAACCAGAGTGCTCCTTGGAAGCAAGAATGACCAGACTGCGTCTTACATATTTCGGACCTGTAGTCAGGAGAGATCAATCCCTGGAGAAGGACATCATGTTTGGGAGAGTGGCAGGTCAACGCAAACGAGGAAAACCCTCCACCATGTGGATTGACACAGTGTCTGCAACAATGGGCTTAAAAGATTGTTTGCCTGGCACAGAATCGGCAAGTGTTTCGATCTGCTGTACATAGGGTCGCTATGAGTCAGACTCAACTCGAAGGCACCTAACAACAACAACAACAAGTATGAAAGGGATTATAGCTTTAAGTTCCTTCTCTTCATGCTCACAGTTGTTGTAATGTAAGGCTACTAATTTCTAAGTATTAATTTCGTATCCTGCCACTTTGCTGAAGGAGTTAATTAGGTCTAAAAGTTTCCTAGAGGAATTTTGGAGGTTGTTTAGGTAAAGAATCATTTCCTCTGTGAATAAGGATAATTTGGCCTCATCTTTGCCTATCTGTATTCCTTTGATTTCTTTGTGTTTTCTGATTGCTCTGGCAATAATTTCAATTAAAATGTTAAATAAGATAAGAGAGAGTGGACATCCTTATGTTGTTCCTGATCTTAGAGGAAATGGTTTCAATTCTTTGCTATTTAATATGATATTGGCTGTAGGTCTGTTGATATTGAAATATTTTCCTGTTATGTCTATCTTCTTCAAGGCTTTTATCATGAAAAGATTTTGCACTTTGTCAAAGGCCTTCTCAGCATTGATTGAGGTGATCATGTGGTTTCTGTTTGTGAGTTTCTAGATATGTTGAGTTACATTAATAAATTTTTGTCTGTTGAGCAACCCTTGCATCTGTGGAATAATTCCCATTTGGTCATGATTAATAGTAATTTTTACCTATTGCTGAATTTTTTGAGAATTTTTGCATCTATATTCATTAGGAAAACTGGTCTATAGTTTTCTTTCTTAAATGTATCCTTGCCTGGTTTAGGTATCAGACTGATGGTGGCTTCATAGAATGAGTTTGGGAGCGCTCCTTCCTTTTTCCTTTTTGAAATAATTTAAGAGAACAAGCAGCAATTCCCAAGACAAGAAAAAATACAATACAAAAGTGGACAAAGGAACCGAACAGACAGTTCTCAAATGAAGAAGTTTGTAGGGCCATGAAGCAAGTGAAAAAATGCTCAATATCCCTAGCCATTAGGGAAATGCAAATCAAAACAACTCTGAGATTCCACCTAAATCCCATAAGAATGGCCAAGATCAACACAACAAATAAAAACAGATGCTAGTGAAATTGTGGAGGAAAAGGAACCCTCTTACACTATTGATGGGAGTATAAATTGGTTCAACTGCTTTGGAAGTCAATATGGAGATACCTCAGAAAACTAAGAATAGGACTGCCACACGATCCAGCTATACCATTACTGGGAATATACCCACTGGGAGATGAGTCATCATACCACAGAGACAGCTACATCTCCATATTCAATGCAGCACTTTTCACATTAACAAGGATACAGAATCAATCAAGATGTCCATCAATAGAAGAGTGTATAAAAAACTATGGTACACATATACACAAAGGAATACTACTCAGCAATAAAAAATGAAATGATGTCATTTGCAGCAAAATGGATGGAATTGGAGAACAATATCTTATGTGAATGCACACAAGCTCAAAAAGAAAAATACCATATATTCTCAGTCATATGTGGGAGTTGAATCATAGTTAACAGAATAAAAAGTCCTATACACAAAATGATATATAAAAGATGAACAATTAAACTTAGTGAAGAAGAGACAATATAATTAGTAGGAAGAAGGAAGGAGGGAACAACCAGAGGGAAGTGAAGATTGAGGAATATGGGATGGGGAGGAAGGTCAAGGAGGAGAGATTTAGGGGGAAAGAGGTCAATCTCTATGTAAACAGTGCAACCTCATAAGTGTATTGGTAAAACAGTTGAATATAAACCAAATGAGCATCAGAGTTTTACTACATAGTAGCTATAAGGCTCCATAAACTTTGTAGGTTGACAAAAGTGTTGCCAGAAGTGATGTAAAGGCTGCATAGTGGGAAATGCTGTATTACTCTGTACCCCATCATCATTTACTAATAAAGGGAAAAAAATAAAATTTGTAAATTATCCTAGTAGATATATCTCAAAGGAAGATATACAAATGACCATCAAGTATATGAGAAAATGCTCAACTTCATTCATCACCAAGAAAATGTAAATCAAAACTGTAATATTATAAAATCTCACCACAATTAGAAGGTGAATTATAAAAAATTTAAAAAATAACAAACACTAAGGCAGATTCAGAGAAAGAACTTCCATACCTCATTAGTGAGAATGTAAATTCATACAATCATTATTTAATACATCATAGAGATTTTACTCCACAACTAGAAATAGAACTAACACATGATCCAGCAACCTCACCAAGGAAAAGAAAATCAGTACATCAAATAGATATCTACATTCCCATGTTTATTGTAGCAATATACACAGAAGCCAAGACTTGGAATCAATCTATGTGTCCATCAATGGATAAAGAAAATACAATATAGACAGATAAATAATAGACACATAGATAGACATAAATAAATAGATACAATTGCTATTTCCTCATAATGAAATACTGTCATTTGCTATAACATTGATAAGACTAAATGACATTATTTCAAGTGAAATAAGCCATGCACAGAAAGACAAGTACCACATATATCCGCTTATATTTGGAAGCCAAAAGAAACTTGATCTTCTATAAGTAGAGTTGAATAGGTCATGAGAAGCTGGCAAGAGAAGGGGAGAAGGTTGGGAAGAAAAGGGGATAATTAAGTTCTACAGGGGTTCAGTTGAATAGGAGGAAAACATTCTAATATTTTATAATCTATAGCACATTAATGTAACTATGATTCCAACAATTAGTTTTATGCTTCTAAAAAGCTAGTAGAGAGAATTTTGAATGGTCCTAACACAAAGGAATGACACCTGTTTGAGGTGATGGATATGCCAATTACCTTAATCGGATCATTATGCATTGTATGCATATATCGAACTACCAAGTGTACCCCATAAATATGTACAATTATGTGTTGTCTAAACATACACATTAAAATAAAAAGATAATACTTCAGTAAAACTTGAAAAATGTTCCAGTTAAAAATACATTAACTTATATATACTTAACTCAGTTGGTAGAGTGCTCCTCCACACTCTCTGAGGCCATGAATTCTATGCCCAGCACCACAAAAATTAGAGAATGATGTGGCAGCCCACTCCTGAAACAATCCCCAAAACACTCAGCCATTGAAAACCCTGCAACAGTCTCTATGATTTGGACCTGACTCTATGACATTTAACAACTACTATACATTAGAAAATAAGTTAAAATGTTTACATTCTTTACCTTCTCTCTTATCACAAACATTCTGAGAGTCAAATGCTAATATAGTTTTTTCAAAGACCTTAAAAGAATGTCAAAATTACCCACTTTGTAAGTAGCAATGGTCTGTCTCTAATTCAGGAAAGACACAATCAATCTCAATACTCTTGCCAATATGCCATAGTATAAAATTATCATTTCTACTTTTCTTTATGTGCATAAACATGCACTCATATATAGTCCAGAGAAATCTCCCAGAAGGTTTCTTTCCACTGCACTTAATTGAGGAATATAAGGTTTTAGGTATGCAGGACATAAGTTCTAGATATCTGCAGTATAGCATTGTGTGTATAGTTAACAATATTATATTGTCCGCAAACATTTTTAAGAGACTAGATCTCAGGTAACATATTCTGAACATAACAAAAAAATAAAAATCAAGGGAAACATTATCAATTGCTTATCTTATCACTTTCTACACATTGAAGGATACAAACTATGAGTAAATATTTAGTTCTTAATCAAAAGGCAAAACAGACTTTCATTGTGTGGGGGGGCAGGTAGGGAGATGTGTGCACATTATGTCTACATTTCAAAGAGTAGCAAATCCATATTGTTTTCAGTATCTGGGAAATTTTCAAATTTTTTCTTTCACATTGTTTTTGTTGTAGTGATGATCGATTAAGTGAATAAAAGATTGCCAGGTGAAAAAAATGAATAAACCAGTTCTGTTTCTTAATTTTAGTATGTGTATATTCTTTTTAGATACTTGTCATCTCTCATTATAATTTAATAAACCAAATATATATATATATATATATTAGAGGAGAGATATTGTTACCTTTTTTATTTTATTATTTTTAAATATCATTATTATAGACTAAGTTAAGGGATTCTTGCCCCTCCAGCTGTGAAAACAAAAACAGCCAAGCATAGACTGAGTGGAGCAATTTACATGAATGTGATTACTAAGAAGCATATTAGCATAAGGATGATGTTGAAGATTGAAATTTATTTCATTTATGATCTCAGGGCTTTGATGATATTTTCTAAATTTGTTTCCACTAAGAATGGGTATGTGGATATTATTTAGTCTAATTGAATAGCTACATACAATACAGAAGATTAGAGTTTTTGAATTAAATTAAAACAAAAGTGGTTAGAGGAAAGATGTTATAAACTCGGGAACTGTTCACTCTTCTTGTAGGTTGGGAGATAAGGCAATTGATATGTACAACCATGCTTTAGGTTAAACTAAATGTGCACAGGGCAGCCTTACTCAGGGTAAGGATATAGCATAACATGATATTAAGAATTCTGGAAAGGTCTGATAGCCTCTTTTTTGTCTGTCATAAATTTGACCCATGACATTCACACTTGAAGAAACTTGCAAAATATAAAATGTCCTTCAGATAGCCCTCTAAGTCATAATCAGTCAGGTAATATTTAGTGTGTGTGAAGAGAGATTACAATAGACTTTTAGGAGGAAGAAACACAATTAGATTTCAAAGGTGGGATCAAGGGAATATTAATGGCATCTGAAAGTCACTATGCATTCTAAAATTGCCTACAATGACACTAGTTGTACAACTGAACTCCTTTTTCTTGGATTAATACATTCATGGTTGATATAACTATCAATTAGAAGATATGTATGAAACACAACAGCTGTCAAATGTGAACATCTAACACACATGCACAAACACACACATACACACTTCCTTGGTTTATGTTAAATTCACACTCCAGTTTTCTCAAACAGTACATCTATTACACTCTGTCCTTTAAAGCACCTCTGAATTCTCTTTAAGCTAATGTGATCTGTAGTTAGAGCTATTATAATTGTGCATCTTTATTTCTGTAGAAAAAGATTCTGGCCAAATTCTCACTTTGATTAAAAATTGAACATCCTTTTATGTGGTCAAAAACATCAATAGTCACTCTTTCCATACTAGAAAAATGAGACTAACATAATTTGCAATGTACAAGAAAGTTAAAAATGTAGCCCCACTTCAATATCCTTGGAGAACTGGATCCAGGACCCCTACAGGAAAACAAAATCCAAGAACCACAATTCAAGAATGCTCAAGTCCTTTATAGAAAAGTGGGTAGTATTTGTATATAGCCTCACACACCCCACCTGTATACTTTAAATCATCACGAGATTACATCTAATACCTAATACATTATAAATGCTATGTAATAGTTATTATACTATAATGTTCAAGAAAAATATTCTGCAAATGTTTAGCATAGTCATATTTTTTGAAGATTTTCAATCTGCAATTGGTTGAATCCACAGAAGTGGAATCCACACATACAAAGAACCAACTGAATATGCTTTCTTTGGTTTTTAGTCCCTTGATTTTTTATATATATTGGGAGTATTAGCTCTTTGCTGTACACGGTTTAACTATTTTCTCCTAGTTTGTCAATTATTGTAGTAGGTGGTGAATTGATGGGACAGAGGAACCAACTGAAACAAACTTATTTGAGGAAATATTTATTGGGAGCTTATGATTATAGATGGAAGACATGGTCCAGGGCAGGCATGGTGGGGCCCCATTACACAGAACCTCACATCCTGGCCATCAGGGAGCAGAGAACAGAGAGCAACAAGAACCAATGCTCCAGGTAAAATCCTCCAAAGTTCTGGCCCAAGCACCAGCTTCCACAAAGCTAAATCCTACCTCCCAAAGTTCCATAGCCTATAGGACAGTGCCACCAGCTGGGGACCTATATTCAAACACATGACCTTTGGGGGACATTTTAGATTCAAGCAATGACAGTTATCTTTTGATATTATACTGGTTTTGTCATGAAAATATTGTTAATATTTCCCCAGTAAAAATATCTTTATTTTGTCTCTAGATTTTAAGATTTTGAGTCAAATTACAAAACCTTTCCTTTTGCATTTAAAGAAGAGTGAACCTATATTTTGTTCAAATACTTTACGGTTTTTGTTTTGTTTTGTTTTGTTTTGTTTTTTGCATTTGGATTCTTAATTGATTTGGAGTTTATTTTTATATATGGTGTCAGATAGCATATCTATTTAACAGCTATCAGATTTCACAGCACCATTTATTTTAAAAGTCCATCTTTACAACAGTGATTTAAAATGTTTGTTGTGTCCTATAATAAATTTCTGTATTTGTGTCTATTTCTGGGCTTATTTTCTAAATCTAATTTATCTTTTCAGGTGCCAGTGACACACTTCTTTCATTAAATAAGCTATCTGTGGTATGTTTTAGCATCTAGTGAGGCTAGTTCTCTGTATTAATTTCTAGGAGTGCCATACCAAAGCACCACAAACTGGTGGCTTAAAACAGCAGAAATTTGTTCTGTCTGCCTCCATCAGCACATGGTGTTCTTGTTTGTGTATCTTTTTTCTTATTATTGTGACACTAGTTATGTTGGTTTAAGGGTTAAACATACCTGAATAAGATCTCATCTTAACTAATTACATCCACAATGACCATTTCCAAATAAGGTTGCATTCTGTGGTTCTAAGAGTTTTAGTGTTATCATATCCTTCTGGAAAACAATTCCACTCAACACCACAACCACACCAAAAGTTTTTCTTCTTTGTTTATTTATATTTTTTTGTATTAAACTATTGTCTCATTGTCTAGTCTTGAATTTAATATTTGATTTTCCATGCTATGACCACATCATCTTCTTTTACTTCAAAAGTAAAAAAATACTTGTTAGCATTTTATTTGGGTTACATTGTATTGGTAAGTTAATTTAGGAAGACCTTGAATCTTTATTATATTGTTTTATCCAAGAAGAGCACTGTCATTATTCCATTTGTTCAAACCTACTATTATTATTATTATCATTATTATTAGGTCTCTTAGGAGTCTTTGACATTTTTCTAAACTAAGTTTTACATATATTTATGAAATTTATTCTTATAAATTCCATATTCTTTATAACTTTAGTATATGGGGCTTTATGTATCATTCTGTCCACTGCTGTTTTTTATGTACATGAAGGCTATTGATTTGTATACTAATTTTATATCTACCAATTCAAATGAATTGCTTTGATTTTTTATGTTTATTATGAATCTGTGTTTTTTTCAGAGATACATTTCTTTTGCCTCTATGTAGAGATAGATTTTTCTTCAACCATTTGCATACCTTTAACTGATTTATGCAATTCCATTGGCTAATATCTCTTGTAGGAAGTTAATGAGTAACTAAGATAATGGGCATCCTTCTCTGTTTCTGATCTTAGTAGAAATGCCTCAATTGTTTCCCTGTTGAATAAGTTTCTGAATTTAGGAAATGATGATACTAAGAAAATATCTTCACTTATGAACTCCTTGAGTCATCTTATGAATTAGGGTTGAATTTTGTCAAAAGACTTTTAGCAACTGGGGAAATAAATACATTTCCTTTAGATATATTTTATTTGTAGATAATGTTAGTATATTTTCTAATATTAAACTAATGTTACATTACAGTAGTAATCCGTACTCATAGTATATTATTTTCATATATGTTGTTGAAGTCTGTTAATACATGAGCTAATACATATGAGCAACTTTCTTTCATTGCATTGCTTTTTACTAGGTCTGTTAGAGTCATGTTTGCTTTGTAAAATAAAATTTCCCTTCCTTCCTTTTTTTTTTTTTTTTTTTTTTTTGGTATATGAGGATTGAACCTAGGCCCTCACATATACTCTACTCGTGCTCTCCGGCTGATCTGCAGCCTTATACCATTTTTACTTTTAATTTGAGTCAAGGTCTCACTAAATTATGCAGTCTACCTCTGGCCTCCAACTCCTGATTCTCCTGCCTCTGCCTCCAGAGTTTCTGAGATTATAGGGCTGTGCCACAGAACCTGACTTTTCTTTTCTTTTCTTTTCTCTAAAATAATTTATCAGTATTTGAACCTGTCACTGAGCATTTGCCATAGTACTATACCAAACTAACTGCTCCAATGACTTTTTTAAGAAATAATTTAGAAAATACTTCCATCTCCCCAATGGAAATTAGTCTGCTTAAACTTTAATTCTAATAAGGTCAATTTTGATAATCTGCATTTTATGGGAGATTTGCTATGTCCAAGTTACTATTTCTATAGATGTTGCTGCTGCTGCTGCTGCTGTTGTTGTTGTTGTTGTTGTTGGTAGGTACCGTCAACTCAGATGCAACTCAGAGTGACCCTGTGTACAGCAGAATGAAACACTCTCCAATTTTGTGCCAGGCACATGATCTTATTTATGTTTAAACCCATTGTTGATATTGTTGTTGTTAGGTGACATGGAGTCAGTATCCGACTCATAGCGACCCTGCATACAACAGGTGAAGCACTATTGTCAGTGTTTCTCTCCTGTTCATAGGATTTTCAATGCAGATTGACTTTTAGGAGTGCTGGGTCCATATCCCACCATTGTTGATAAAGTATATAAAAGTATATATAAATACACTTTTATATAAAATATACTTTTATATATATAAAAGTATATAAAA
>VMDO01036637.1:0-14968 GCA_007922755.1 Pedetes capensis
AAACAAAAAAAAAAAAAAAAAAAAAAAAAAAAAGATCTGAGAAACAGAAGATAAATACAGACTGGGAATTTTTTTTTAACCTTAGAAACAGACATAAGTCATTTATTTATTTATTTATTTATTTATTTTAAAAAAGGGGAGAAAGACCAGAACCCTGAGTGCAATGCAAGGATGAAAAAAAAAATTGATGACTGTCATGGTTTGAGTATGAAATGTCCCCTTAGGCTCATGTATTGGCAGCGTGGTTGTCAGCTGATGGGCTTTGGGGGAAGGGATTCAATCTTGAGGGCTCTGACCTAATCAATGGATTAGTCCTTTGATGGATGCCATTATTGGGAAGTAGCAAAAAGTAGGAGGAGGGGCCTACTTAGAGGAAGTTGGTCACTGGGGGCATGCCCTGGAGAGATTCCTCTTATCTCCTCCCCCTTCCTCACTCTGCTTCCTGGCTGCCCTGTGGTGAGCAGCCTCCTCCCTCACGTGTTCCTGCAGCCATGATGTTCTGCCTTATCACAACGCAACAAGTGATCTTTGAACTGAACACTTTGGAACCATGAACCAAAATTAATCCTCTGAAGTTGTTTCCTTGGGTATTTTGTCATAGCAACTAAACATCTAATACAGTGATGAAGAAAAGCTTTGGAAAGATCAGAAAGGATAGGGAAAGAAAGGTGGGAGAAATAGGTTTTAGGACTTCTGCTAGGATTCTTTTGACCTTCTTTGAGAGTCCTTGGTAAATAACTGAATTACTTTCTGAGTAGTCTTAGTTGTTACAGTTGTGTTTGTTTGAATATGACATGTCAGACAGACTTGGCTACATGGGTCCTATGTTTACATGGGCTCTTTTCTCCTTACTCACTTCATTTATCCACATATACAGAAAAATTATATTGCAGGTAAATGCAATCTAAGTTTTCTTAGCTAATTTTCTTAACTAATTAGCTTTTGCCTGAAAATTTTCAAGGGAAAAAATAAACGAAAGGTAATTATCTCGAAAGAAATTCTGTTAGAACACACATACATATCAATTACAGGATACATTCCAGTTTTCAATACTTTCTACATCTACAACTCTAATCAATAAACATGAGCCAAATTCCATAGCACACATTTGTAACCCAACCTACTTGGAAGGCTGAGGCAAGAGGATCACAAGTTCAAGGCCAGAGGCAGCCTGTGTAACTAAGTAAAACTCTGTCCCAAAAAGTAAAAAACGAAAAAACGGGAGCCTAGGGGTACAGCCCGGTGATAGAGAACTTGCCTAGCATACAGGAGGCCCAGGGTTCAACTTTGAAGTACTGCAAAAACATGCACATGTAAATAAAGTTCAGACTGATGACCTTGAGATACCTTTATTTATTTATTTTCTTTTTTGCAATACTTGGGGGTTGAACCTAGGACCTCACATGTACTTTGCTAGTGCTCTACCACTGGGCTGATCCCCTAGCCCATTTTTTATATTCATTTATTTATTTTTGAGCCATAGTCTCACTAAATTACACAGGCTGCCTCTGGTCTCAAACTTGCAATCCTCCTGCCTCTGCCTCCTGAACTGAGTTGCTGGTATCATAGGCA
Source organism: Pedetes capensis (assembly GCA_007922755.1). Lineage (NCBI taxonomy): Eukaryota > Metazoa > Chordata > Mammalia > Rodentia > Pedetidae > Pedetes > Pedetes capensis. The sequence goes on from VMDO01036637.1 coordinate 1,573, forward strand.
TGTGCCACCACATCTAGCTTGAGGTACTTTTAAAATCTCACTTCTTGAACTAACTAAAGAAAGAAAGATAGCCAAAAGAGATAACAGCATGAGATTCAAGCCCTGGGCATTCTGGGAATGGCAGTTTGCTATACACATGTTTGGTCACCTTAAAGATGCCACATCCAGGGACCTGTCACTTATGGACATGTGTGTAAAAAGAAATCTCTTCTTGACAAACCAATCATGTTTGCTCTGTTCTTTTTTCTTAAAAGGCAGGACTTTCTGAGCAGTACCTTCAAGAAGAATCCTGAATTTTTTCCGTACGCTGAGGCATCTCAAAAACACTGAAGGATAAAAAAGCTAGACTTCTCTCTTTCCTTCTGGAGACTTTTCCCCAAGATGTTCCATCCTTTCCAGGCCTTTGGAATTCCTTCTCAGGTATGTTTATATATTTCTGTTTTAGGACAAAGAGGCCCTCACACCCACACTGGTGGTGTTTTTTTTGTTTGTTTGTTTGTTTGTTTTTGGTCTTCTTTAATTTCGGTTCAAAAGGAAGCCCTGAATTTCAACTTCCATCAATTGGCTTCCATCCCAGGCCACACAGTTGGCACAGTCCTAAGTCCCAAGACCTCCCCAAAGCACAGAGATGCCTGGGAATGTGAAACAGGTACCACTGATTACTTGAGCAGTAGAGGCCCTTTGTTTTCATTTGCCACTGTTACTTAAACAATTCTTTAGACATGACTTTCAAGTCTCCCACTTGGTCTATTCTCTACTGACATATTTATCCTGATTCTTTCCCTCTCTTCTAGGACCTTGGCTCCCAACTTCTCCGCTAGAACTGATATCAACACCAGGGTTGTGTTATGTCTACCCCTGGGCCAGGCTCACTGATGTGGTGAGTGGAGCTCTGGGAAGTGGAGCCGAGGAGGCTGAGTCATCGTCATCATCTCTTGTCTCCCTGGGTCTGACCAAAATGACAGAGGCTCCTCTTACTAAAGTGCCCCAGGGAGACCACAGCAGAAAGGAGGTGGAGGACTTCTGTTTGACTCTATGTGCTTTAAGAAAGGTCACATTTTCATCATAGTGGTAAGGAGATGTTAGGACAGAAATCTCACGGCAGCTTCCATTCCCTTTTGTGCTTCAGAACACAGCCTACATATGACCCTTTCTAACGCATAGACCAATTTGAAAAGCTGTTGCATCTTAATATAGCCAGATTCAGTGACAGGCTTTCTACTTTTGAATATATATGTATATTGTGTTTGTGGTGATGCCAGTGCGGACAAAGCTCCTGCACTGCCAGTATTATACAAGTATAGCACACAAAACTGAGTACATCACATAAGACTGATAATGTAAATAAACCAGTATGTTACTGGGTTGTGTATTTACTGTGCCATGCTTTTTATTATTTTAGAGAGTAGTTATGTTATTGGGTTGTGTATTTACTGCGCCATGCTTTTTATTATTTTAGAGAGTAGTTCCTTTACTTAAAAAAATTGCCCTGTACAAAAATCAATTCAAGAATAGATCAAAGACCTTGATCTATGACCTGAAACTTTGAAATACTAGAGGAAAACCTAAGGGAAACACTTCAAATCTAGGAATAGGCAATGATTTTCTCAATAGGATTCCAATAGCTCAGGAAATAATAGTGAGAATTGACAAATGAGATTGCACCAAATTAAAAAGTTTCTGCACAGTAAAGGAAACAATTACAAAAGTGAAGAAAAACCTTACGGAATGGTAGAAAAATCTTTTACAGCTACCTAAATCAATAGGAGATTAGTATCCAGAATATATAAAGAACTCAAAAAATTAAACACCAAAAGAACAAATAATCCAATCAATAAATTGGCATATAAACTGAACAGAGAGTCCCCAGAAGAAGTATAAATGACCAATAGACACATGAAAAGATGTCCAGTATCTTTTAGCCATCAGGGAAATGCAAATCAAAACTACATTAAGATTCCATCTTGAGATAATCAGAATGGCCATCATCAAGAAAAAATAAAAATAAAAATGCTGGTGAGGGTGGGGTAGGGGAAAGGAACCCTTATACACTGTTGATGGGAATGTAAATTAGTATAGCCACGATGGAAATCAATATGGAAGTCCTCAAAAAAATAAAAATAGAACTACCATATGATCCAGCTGTCTCACCCCTAAGTATATACCTGAAGGAATTTAAGTCAGTATGCCATAGAGGTACCTGCACATCTATGTTATTGAAGTGCTATTCACTATAGCCAAGTTATAGAATCAGCCTAAGTGCCCATCAATGAATGAATGGACTTTTAAAAATGTGATATATATATGTACACTTTCTTCTGTATTCAACCATAAAGAAGAAAACTATGCCATTTGAAAGAAAATGGGTGAACCTAGAAATCATCACATGTGAAATAAGCCAGACTCAGAGAGACAGATATTACATGTTTTCTCTCATATGTGGAACCTTGAATTTCTTTAAAAATCAAAATAGAAGGGAGACTGTCTAGGAATAGCAGGGGTCCTAGGGGGAGGGAAGGAGTAATAGGAGATAATAAAGGAGGATGTGACTATGATCAAAGTATATTATATGCATTTATAAAAATGTCACAGGGAGCCCGGCGCGGTGGCGCATACCTGTAATCCCAGTGGCTCTGGAGGTGGAGGCAGGAGGATCACAAGTTGGAGACCAGAGGCAGTCTGCATAACTTAGCGAGACCCTGTCTCAAAACTTAAAAAATAAAAAAAAAATAAAAAAAAAAAAAAAGGGCTGGGGGTACAGCTCAGTGATCCAGCACTTGCAAAGCATGCAAGCACAAGGTGCTGGGCTCAACTCCCAATACTGAAAAAAAAATGTCACACAGAAACCCACTATTTTGTACAACTAATATACACTAATAAACAGATATAAAAAGTTAATGTGGAACTGTTACACCAGCAGTAATGTGTCATGTTACACCAGCAGTAGCCTCATAACCTTACATGTTTACTAAGTGCCTTAACTGCATCAAGAGTCTATGGAGTTATTAACTTATACCATCTAGAGTTGTATAAGTATACTATGATGATCACATAACAAAATCACCCAGTGATACATTTCTAGAATGTATCCCTGTCATAAAGTGACAAATAATGGAATATAATATATTCACATTAATATTCATATCATATACAAGTATATTCATATATGCATATAAATACTATATAATATATAGTAGAAATCCATTCATATCCTCACCAAAAGATATGTGTAAGAATTATGCCAGGTGCTTGGGCACAGGCCTTTAATCCCAATGACTCTAGAGGCTGAGTCAGGAGGATCATGAGTTTGAGGCCAGAGGCAGCCTGCATAATTTACAAGAAAAAATGAAAAAGGGGTTGGGAGTGCAGCTCAGTGGTGGAACATCCTGGTTGCAACACCCTAGTTCCCACTCCCCCAAAAAAGAATGTTCATAGCAACACAATTAACAAACCCAGAAACTAAATAAGTCCCCATCAATAACATAATACATGTTATAGTTTATTCACATGATAGGACATTGTATAGTAGGGATGTCCACATTTTGGCTTTCCTGGGCTTCATGGAGTAAAGAGGAACTATCATGGGTTGCATATAAATTATATGAAATAGTTAGTGTATATACAAAATAAGACTTTTTTTGTGTGGTTCTGGGGGTTGAACCTAGGGTCTCGTGTTTGTGTGCTCTGCAAGTGCTGGACCACTGAGCTGCACCCCCAGCCCATTTTTTTAGTTTTTGAGACAGGGTCTCACTAAGTTACTCAGACTGCCTATGATCTCAAACTTGAGATCCTCCTGCCTCTGCCTCCTGAGCCACTGGGATTACAGGCGTGCCCCACCGTGCCCAGCAGACTTCTTTTTTCTATTTTTATTATGAAGTTTAGAGAAATAAGAACAATATAAAACTAGCGGGAAATTTGACTTTGTTTTTGTAAGTCATCTATCAATGTCTGTTTTAATGGAAATGGTCATACTCTTAGTTCTCAAATAAATTTTGCAATGGTAAATTTATCATGTCTAGAACTGGGTTGAATTAGATTTTCCAAAATATTCCCAGCAATTGCTGTAATTTGCTTGCCAAATTGCCAAAATCTCATGTGATCTCTGATGGACCATTATGTGGCTTTGAACACTTTGAACTGCTTCAAATTCAACCTGATTATACTCAACTGACCATGTTGTGGGTGATGATACTAACCTGACTCACATTACTGACTGTGGCATATTTAACTTATTTGAAGGCTAGAATTTGATACTGTGGTATCATCCCAGTATGTTGTAAAGAAGCATTAGATATGATTCTGTAAACAGCAGAGATTTATTTAATGATTGTTGACAATTCTTTTGTGAAATGCAGAAGACAGCTAGAAATAAAATCATAGCTAAAATTTATTGAATAGTTCCTGTCTAACACCCACTTATTTCCCACAAAGCCATATGAGGTGTGTATGATTTTTATGATTCCATTCTTACAGATGAGCAAATGAAGACTTTCCCAGTTGAACAATTAAGTTAGAGCCATTACACTATATTAGTTATCCAAAATCAATTTATGTTTACAACGAAAGAATCTTAATGGTTTGAGTATGTGTTCCAGGGAATAAGTTACAGGGTATAGTCCACCAGGGAACCATGTACCTATAGAAACAAATTTGGCCCCATCTAAAATTATGATCTATGTTTCTGGCCAAATAGCCTCAAAATCCCTTCTAAAAATATTGCTTTGGGTTTTTTGCCATTATACATTAGCCAATTCTTCCAATATTTTAAAAACATAAACTTTCTCTTTTGCACACAACCCCTGGGGAAAAAATGGGATGTGGTCCTTGTCCCTAGCCTGCTAAGAGCAGATGTCAGACATGAAAGGATTATTAGCTTCCTCCTGAAAGAGAGTTGTCAGGGTAGCAAAAACAACAGTTTTCATTTAAAAAAAAAAAAAAAGAAGATACAACTGCTTTTTTATGCAATGACATTTCAATGATGGGTTTTAAAGAGGGATTCGAATATTCAAAATCTCTCATTCCTTTTCCAACTCTCATAGCAATCTCAGCCCTGCAACTATAAGAGTTAGGGATTCTTATAGCATGCTGGTCATAGAAAATTGAGGAACTTCTGTTGTGATTCCCTGAAAATAAAATTCTGAGATTAATTTTGTAGGTCATAGATTGAATCTGAGGGCTTACAAAGGACCTGATATAGAAATCTGGATATTTATCAGAAAAGCCCTCTTACTAGAAACTCTGTATACTAATGTAAGAGGCTGTCGTTCTAAGGGTGGCTGGTATACCAAGAATGACTGGAGATTCATGTGAAGGGTTCTTGGACTTGGAATATCTATAGAGCAGGTGTTGAAAGGCATAATAAGTATAATGTACCTTGTTTAAGCGCTGGGATTTAGCTCAGTTGGTAGAGCACTGTGCTGCAGTCTCTGAGGTCCCGAGTTCAATTCCCAGCACTGCAAAAATGGGAGAAGGACCTGGCAATCCACTCCCAAGGCAATCCCGAAACAATCAGCCATTGAAAACCCTATGAGGGTCGCTATGAGTCAGAGACTGACTCAGAGTCAGAGCACCTAACAACAACACCTTGTTTAATATCTATCCTGTGGAGTCAGATGGGTTTCAATATTTTTTTTGCTAGTGTGCTTCATACATGAGGAAAGTGTGCAGAATAGCTGAGGATGCTGGCAGGTATCCTCAGATCTATAGGCTCTTCAGGTTGCTAATACACTTGTCTATCAGCCAGGGTGTCTCTGTGGGCTCAGGAAGCCACACTACACTGCACCAATGTGCTTAGTTCCTAATTAGCCTTTCAAAGCTGCCTCACTGTCATCTTCTAACAAATGTTTGTTGAAAGCATCAGAGCTATGAGCTTGATCTCCAGCATGCAGTCTGAGAGATTACCCATCACATCTGTTACACTAGCAGCAGGGGTGGGATCACAGTTATTTACTTTAGAAGTGAGACTGTAGGACCCCAAATTAGGATCTTCGAGGAGAGAGGAGAGAGGCCCCAGAAAGACACCGAGTGGCCGATCAATGCAATAAACATGAGGCTTTATTTCCGGAGCTGGGGTCAACCCTCCATAGAGTCTCCCTAGCAAGGGAAGGAAGGCAACCCGGAAGGAGAGGGGCTTGGGGTTTTTATACAGTTTAAGGGGTGGCAGGAAGACACAAGGAAACTAAGTTTCAACCGTCCAGGTCCAGATATCCGATGGTCAGTACATTTTTGTTGTTCCTCTTCAGAGAACCCCCCACCTAGGTCAGGAAATTGAAACTTGAGCAGACTTAATTATACAGGAACTTTAAACAAGCATTGTAACACTTCAGGTAAACATTTTGAATTGCTAGTGAGATCCAAGCATTCATAGGGAAGGGGAGGAGGAGGTGGTAGCGTTCTTCAAGACAAGGCACAATCCTTGCTCCTGAGGTTTCGTGGGGGCACTTCAATTTACCTGCCAGCTACAAAAGTCAGACACAGTGATCACGTGCTGGCCCTGGGCTGCAGTTTTTGCTTGCCTTCAGCCAGTGTATCATTTGGGGTCTAGTTTTAGAAAAAAGAAACCACTTTACTTAAATAGTAAGGGATTTAATAAATGCAGATGATTTGGGTGCATATAAAATAGTGAAAAGGTTGGAGAAGCAAATTTGAGGCAAGACCTCCAGGAATTACTCTCCAAACAGTATCACAGAACTAGCACCCAAGGGACCAGCTGCCCTAACCATACTCAAGAAGGTGGAGAAAAAGAAAACTGCTGTTGGATTTGAACCTCCAGAAACTCACAGCCTAAACGGTAATTCAGGGATCAGGCTGCCTCACTGTTTCAGCTGTTGCCTTCAGAGTCACACTGCCCCTGCTAGAGTTGCATCAGCACCATCCACATGCCCAGCACCCTGACCACTATGGAGCTAGTGACTGGATATCAGGATCCTTCTGCAGGAAGCCAAATCCCTCCATACCGGGCTCACCTACAGGATCAGAAGCAGGAACAGTGATCTTCTGGGCACACTTTGGCTGTCTGAATGTCCCAGCAACCCATCTGGTAGGCCAAGCTTACCCACAACTGGAACCTTAACTATAAGGGAATTGGGGGTAGAGTTTTTGGCTTTGCAGCCCATGTAGAACAGGAAGGCATCTTAGATGGACAGGAAAGGGCTGAGTTCAGTGGCACATGCCTGCAATCCCAGTGACTTGGGAGAGGGAAGCAGGAGGATGGCAAGTTCAAGTCCAGAGGCAGTGTGCATAATTTAGCGAGACCCTGTCCCAAGGTAAAACACAAAAAAGGGGGCTTGGGATGCAGCCCAGTGGTGAGCACTTGTAAAGTAAGTATGAGGTCCTGGGTTCAGCCCCTGCCTTTCATTACTGCAAAAAAATTAAAAGAAAAAAAAAAGAAAAAGAAAAAATGCCTAGCACTTAGGCACCATGCACCTCTGGAGCAAGGAGAAAGCCATGGCCAAAAGCATTTCCTGGCTTGAAAACAGAAGTAGCATGAGGAAAGAAGAGAGGAGAGTATAACCCAATGGAACATTCAGGTAGAGGGAAGTGGAAGTGAAGCAACTGTTCTGTCTTTTCAGAATCCCTGTCAAATGCTGCCCTCTAACGTTTGTGGAACAAACTACTTTTGAGAAGCCCTGAAACAGCCTGATTAGAGAATGTATCTAGCTATAGTTTTCCGGGTAAGTAGATATGGATATCTGACCCACAGGGAAACAGGGAAAAATCCACCCTACTGGACACCAAAACAAGTTCGAAATGATTGGGACACTTGACATCCTGTTGAAGTTTTGCCCAGCTGTAACTGATGGAGACCTCTAGGTGTAGGTTACTTTTCCCTCCACGATCAGAGTAAGGAAGGTTTCAGTATTCTTTGTGTTTCGTGAAGTGATCAGGAAGCAGATGACCATTTAAATTATGGTTTGTGTAAATTAAGGGTCCAGGTGAAGACTCTCAATAAAGTGCTTAATTTATTGCCAGTATAGTTAATTTGCCTTGTTTGTTTGAGACAGGGTATAGCCCCAGCCTGGCCTTGAACTCCTGATTCTCCTGCCTCAGTCTCCCTATCACCAGGAGTACAGTGTGTCACCATGCCTAGTTTTTAATTTGGCTTTCCTTTGTAACGTATCTTTATAAGTCCCTACCTATTGCTGCGATGATGGATGGTGACTAGGGAAAGTCATATCACTGATTTTCAGAACTTTATGTGCCAGTAGGAAGTAACCATCAACAAAATAGCCAGGCGCAGTGGCCCATGCTTGTAATCCCAGTCATTTGGGAGGCAGAGGCGGGAGGATCACAAGTTCGAGACCAGGGGCAGTCTGCATAATTTAGGCAGACCCTGCCTCAAAAAGTTAAAAAAAAAATGGGCTGGGGCCGGGCGCAGGGGCGCACGCCTGTAATCTCAGCGGCTTGGGAGGCAGAGGCGGGAGGATCGCAAGTTCGAGACCAGAGGCAGTCTGCGTAACTTAGCGAGACCCTGTCTCAAAAAAAAAAAGTAAAAAAATGGGCTGGGGGTGCAGCTCAGTGGTCCAGCACTTGCAAAGCATGCAGGCTCGAGGCCCTGGGTTCAACCCCCAATACTGAAAAAAAAAAAAAGTATCAACAAAATAGAATTTTTAAGTGCAGTATTCCTCAGTGTAACCTAGAAATCAAAGTCCTTGTATTTAAAAATTTTAAATCTATTGCTATCAGTTGCAATCCGAAATACCTGCCAAAATTATGGACTAAATAGTAAAGTCCAAGGATGTCCTGTGGAAATGCCAAACATGCTTCTGCCTCAGTGTCCTTACCCTTCACCCTGCTTGGAACATGGTGCTCCTCAATATCACTGCAGAAGTGGGGTTCTCTTGTCTTCCTTCCAAGCTTTGAAAGTAGCAAGATCCAGGCTCCAAGCTCACAGGAGATAAGCCATAGTCATTGCCTTCTCTCCTCTTTTCCATGTGGTTATTTTGTGGTAAACTGGAACTACGGTTTAAAATCTTTGGATGGATAAAGGTGAATTAGAGTAGGTCTCTCTTTGGACAACTTTATCTGAGTTGTCTATATTGGGGTTTGAGTCAAGAACATATTTACCAATCATGTGATACTTTGTCTTTTTAACCTCCCTTCTGTGTCCACTTTCCTTTGCTCTTTCTTCCTTGGCAGGATTTAAACACTCCTGGGTCTCTTCTCAGCTAATTTCTAATAGCACCACAATCTTGCTCTGATTTCTAATGGGATTCAGGTTTGAGAAATCAAGTAGAGGAATGAGCAAAAGCCATTTTCTTTTCTGTGAACTATCTCCACCCCAAGACCACCTTCTCTTAGAACCTCTGAACATTTGCAAACTCTTTGACAAACAGTATCAAATCATCCAAGCTTGAGGCTAGAGCAGTAACTAAAGTACTACAATCTGGAGATGCTCAGCAGAAACCACTTATACTCTGTTTAGACAGCTAACCCTTCGGCTCCCAGGTCCCACTGGCTGTCCCCATTCCCACTACTGTCCTCAATCCTCTAATGTTAGGGAAAGGCGTCTGCAAACAAGACAAGGCAGAGATCAGAGCAGGCCCTCTCTGCACAGCCTGGGGACATGCACCATGCTCTGCCCACTCCATTGTTTGCTTTCCCTCTGGGGAGGAGATGGGCTTCTCTTCAAGATGCCGGGATGAAAGGCTGCAGAAAACAACAAACTTGAAGCTGTGTATGGGGTTAGGGCTCTGTGTAATCAGTCATTAGGGGGCCTGATCTGCTGATCTGCTTCAAGGCTTTGGAATTTGACTTAAGGGCTGTCATCCTGCTGGGTTCACAGAAGAAATCCTCAAGGGCTAGAGGTGAGGTCTAGCCACAAAAGTGAGATCATAGATGGAGAAACACTTAGAAAGGAAGTTTGTCATGCTGTTGTTATGATAATGAGAACAATAATAAGCCCACCACTAGGATCCTCTCAAGATTGTCAAATACCCCATGTTGAGTAGTTGGGTCATAGGGCAATAAAACAGTGTGGCTTTGAGTGCTAAATAAATGTGGGATAAACAATTACAACATTCACAAACAGGAGACAGATTAAACAAATTATGGTAACTTCTACCATAGCATAACATGCAGTCATTAAAAAATTATGTAGGACACACATTGCTGGACGGTACTACCTCTCTGGGGGGCAAGGGCAGTACAAATCAAAATTATTGATGCATATACCTCGAATCATTCTACTTTAAGGAATTTGTCTTACAGATATAGTCATAAAGATGCAGAATATCATGTATGATTATTTGTTGCAGATCTTTTTGGTAATGTCAAAAGTTTGGAAATTGTCATTACAGAACCTGTTAAAAAATTAGTGTATAGCCATCCAATGGAATACAATGCAGTCTAGAAATAAAGGAGGAGGGATAGGAAGAGGGAGAGGCTGTCTATGTCCTGATATATAAATCAACAACAAAAATCAAGGTACAGAACAGTCTGTATATTATACTACTATCTGAGGCTAGCAAAGCAGGGAGAGAGCTTGGGAAGAAAACTTACTGGGTAGAAGAGAGTCAACATCCATCTGATGAGGAGTCCATAGGCCTCTGATCCCTTCCCCATTCCCCACCTTCTGCTAGGAAGGCAGCTCCTCCTACACTGGGCAGCCTTAGCGGAGGAAGAAGCATGCATAAGTGTTCTCGTGCAGCGGAGTTTACGTTTTAGTGAGCATAGGAATTCTCTGGGTTACTTGCTGATAATGAACATCTGAGGAATGTGTCCTTAGAGACTGGAACGGTAAATCTGGGGTTGGGTCTTGAGGTCAGGTTTTTTTAAACAAGCACACCAGGTGATTCTGGTGCAGCTGAACCTTGCACCAAGCTTGGGAAATTAGCTTACAACGATCATCTGAGATGAGCCAAAGCCTCCTCACTGAGCAGGACCCTGCTCCAGGACCTAAGTGAGGGGAACCCTGCCATACCATTGGGCCCCAAGTTCACCTCAAGGGAGCCCACAAATGTGGCTACTGGCAAAGCTGTTTACAGAGGCGAAAGGTCTTTCCACAACTGTTTATGTTGTTGTTGTTAGGTTCCGTCAAGTGGAGTCCAACTCATAGAGACCCTCATAGGGTTTTTAATGGCTGATTGTTTCAGGAGTGATTGCCACATCCTTCTCCTGTTTCTGCAGTGCTGGGGATTGAACCGAAGGCCTCAGAGAGTGAGGAACAGCACTCTACAACTGAGCTAAACCCCAGTTCCAACTGTTTGGGCCTTTTGAGCATCAGGATAGCTATATTATTTTCTAATAGTTATAATGAAACCACATTGGGGTAATTGCTATTCATACAGAGTTAGCTATTCACATATGATAGAAAGCGGAATTTGTAAACACGAAATAATTGGTTGTCCTCTCTCTCACCATATGGTACCCCTGTGCCACCTCAGGATTCTGCAAGCAAGAAGGTCTAGAAGGCTGTCACCAGATGCTGCTGCTAGACCTTTTACAAGAGCCAAAATAAAGCGCCCCCCCCCCCTTTTGACAACTTAGTCTGTGGTACTGTATTATTAGCAATAGAAAACAGACTAAGACATCCTACCTTAGCCACTACCTGGCTTTGTGAGGCTCCACCGTGGCTTCTCCTGGTCTCCAAGTGCTGCCTGTTTGTTGACTATGTTCTCTCCCAACACTGCCAATTTCACCTTGACCCCACCCTTAATTGGGCCATTGGATTAGACCTTTTACGGATTATTCTCTACTTAATCTATTCCCATGGGAGAAGGACGTAGCAATCCTCTCCTGAGGCAATTCCAAAACATTCAGCCATTGAAAAGTATGAGGGTCACTATAGGTCGGACATGACTCAACAACACCTAACAACAACAATCTATTCCCATGGCCAGAAGGCCCTTATCATACCAGTTTCTTCTGACCCAGTTCTGACTTTCAACCTTCATTTTGTTGGATTTGGGTTAAGCCTAAACTGTGACACTTTGTGTCAAAGGTGGAATTCCTCAGATTTGGAAATAAAGGCACTGACAAACTAGGGTTCAGTGATATGATTGGAAATAAAGCTCTTGTGTCATACATGAGGGAGGAGTTGAAATGTGATGGAACCCCATGAGAAGAGAAAGATTAACAGGCAGCTGTCTGCCCCACCCCTCAGGGCTGTTACCTATTCTGCCTCACATGTGGTCTACTTTTCTAGTTTCTTTGAAGAACCATGTACTTAGAAACTGTAAAATGAGATGCGGAGTCAAGATGGCGGACAGATAACACACACCTTCTGTTCCAGAGCAATAAGAAGCCTCGATTAGGGGTTTAAAACACAAATAGAATAAATAGAAACAGAAATAATTTAGTTTGAGAGATAAAGAATGAAACTAGGCGTACACTGAAATTAAGGATTAGGCTTCAGAGGAGCTACACAGTGGCCAGCAGCGGGACCGCCGCCATTTAGCCATAACACAGGGAGCGGTTAGAATCCCAGAGATCTGGAGGAGATTTCGCGCACATGCACCCACAATGTTTATTTTTTTAATAAAATTAGGAAATGGATAGGTACCACAATCACTCAGTTCCCTGAGCTCCTAAAGTAAAACAGAATGCAGACAGACATGAGCGACTAAGAGGAAAGAGTCCACAGCAGGGACTTTTAAGATCGACAAGACCGACACGCACCCAGAGGCCCGGACCCAACACGGAGTGCAACCTTGCCAGCACACTCTCACCATGCCTGCGGGACACAGTCTGCAGTTCCTAGGTGAGTCACCGTGAGGGAGCACACAAACGCCCTCCATAGCGGCCGCGGAGCGAACTGGGGAAGCCGGTGCCAGCGATCCGCGTCTAGAGCTGAGGCGCGGCTCCCCTCCCTTCTGTTGCGGCGGGTCAGGCCTACGATCGCGAGCTCCACAGAAATTTGGGCACACATATATCCGGATCCCAGACACATCAGAGGTGAGCCCAAATCACCCCACTGTGCTGCGGAGAGATCTGGAGCTTGTGGAGCCAGCCAAGTCGCACGCAGCCGGGCAGCTCCTTTTCGGGGGAAGCCGCTTGCCCTGGCGCGCGGCCGGGGAGCTCTTTCTCAGCGGCGCAGCCCGCCCCTGGCGGAGAAGTTCCGAGCGCGACCGCAACACACAACAAGGCTGTGGGGAGGAAATCTCTGATTTAGGGAACTGGCGCCCGATCTCCGTGGGACCCGGAGATCTTTACGGAAGACCCCACAGGTTTCACTGCCTCTCGAACAGTACAGTAGTTGCGGAGTCTTCCGTGGAACAGTCTCTATGGGCACTCGAGGCCCCAATTAAATCCAGATTGTTATGAAGAACTTGGCTATATGGACCCAATGAGACCGATGGTTACTGCGGATTGTGTGGAAATACTGCCACCCTGAGCTCTATTGGGAACATTGCACCCTGCATTATCGAATCCACCTGGTCGAACTGGGTGTAATAGT
>VMDO01036638.1:0-14972 GCA_007922755.1 Pedetes capensis
GTTCTCCACAGGTAGTGAAATGGATTGAAGGAGGTGAGAAAAAGAGGAGACTGGGAGACAATTGCAGTCTTCTCTACCAGACTGGATGAGGGCTTGGGCAATGTGAAGAAGGGAGGGGTATGTGAAAGAAGCAGGGAAGAAAGAATCCACCTGAAGCTCCCTGTTGAAGAAGTGGTAACCATCAGTCAGGTGCCAAGGCGATGAAGTGAAAGTCATCCAGGTAAACAAGGTTGATGCACACACCCCTTAAAATGCTAAAAAGGCACAAAAGAAAAGGAATCGTATTGAACTAAATACCTTTTAGCTTGAATAAGAGAGATTTCTTGCCTGTGATAGAGAACCAAGCTAATTAAGGGAAGTGACTCACTGGCCTTCAGCTTTTTATTTGAGAAATCTCTAAATGTGTGTGTTCTTTCAATAAGATGGTGTTTACTCAAATCTTAATAACATGAAGGATTCCTTTAAGCTGCCATGTCTACCTCCTCCTCAATTTTCAAAGGGTAGCGGATTTTCCCTGAAGTTCAAGGCCCAGGTTCTGTAGGAGGCTTGTTTCTTCCTACTTCCAGGACTTCTGGCTTTATGCTCCTTACTCTTTCTTCTACAGTTTCCCTCACCTTAAGGAAATCATCTGGATTTGAATTCATAATTTCCTTCCTCTCTGATTCCTAAACCCATAGGTCATCTCGTTTAAACACCACTCCTTTGCCAGGCACAGTGCCTGTAATCTGAGCGACTCAGGACACAGAGGCAGGAGGGTTGCAAGTTCAAGGCCAAAAGCAGCCTGTGTAACTTAGCAAAAACCTGTCTCTAGATAAAAAATTTAAAAAGGGGGTTGGGGTTCTGCTTGGTGATAGAGCACAGAGTATGCACAAGACTGTAGGTTTAGGCCCCTAGTACTATAAACAGACAAACAAACAAATAACATCATTCCTCGTATTGCCAGTAACCAGCTCAGCCAGAAATCAAACTCAAGTTATAGACACTCGCCTAATGCCTGTCCTACTGTACATCGTCAATAACTGTGTTGTTGAATGAATGAATAAATGAACGAAGGGTGAATGACAAAAAGAGGGGAGTAGGAGGACAGAACTAAAAGGAGCAATTTTATTTTACTAAATGGATTTAACCTATATGACATCAAAAATTTGACTGAGTTGGCTTATTTCTGGTAAAAGCAGTACCACCTACATATCAACAACATTATGAGTCACCTTCATAATGTGGGTAAAGAGCATTTTTTTAAGGAGAAGAGAAGACTGAATAGGTAGCAATGCTGAACTAGTCAACCCATTCAGTGGTAACTATTCATCTCTTTTGTCAAGCAGACATAGTCTGAGCTGGACCAGATAGGAGGCTGGCACTGAGGGAGCTATGATCTATATGTTGTTGTTGTTGTTGTTAGGTGCCGTCGAGTTGGTATCCGACTCATAGCGACCCTCTGTACAACAAGGAAAACACTATTGTCAGTGCTTCTCTGCTGGTCATAGGGTTTTCAATGGCAGATTTATTTTTGGGAGGGGGTTGCCAGGTCCTTCTCCCAAGCCTACAGCTTCTGGTGTTCCTAGGTGGTCTCCCATCCCGGTACTAACCAGGCCCGACCCTGCTTAGCTTCCGAGATCTGACGGGATTGGATGCCACAGGGCTACAGCTGCAGGCATGATCTATATATGTGATGAAAAAACATCTTTGATTTTTGGCTGATAAATTCTCACCACAAGGCAGCCATGGACAACCAAGTGGCAACTGACCAATTCTGTTTGATTGAATAGCTTTCTTCCATCCTCAGTGCCTCCTGATTCTGCTACTACCTCTGGGATCTTTTCTCAGTTCTTTTATTTACCACTGCCTCCTTCTTTCCTCTTCTTCCTCATCCTCTTCTCTTTCTTCCTCTTTGACTGACTGCTTAGATGTTGACTTTTGAAACTCCTGGTTAGATTCTTTTCTTCTGTCTCCACAAAGCCCATGAAAATGATAGTAAAAGAAGAAGAAGGAAAAAAAAAACAAATAAATAAACAAGGAAGATTCTTATAACGACAAAGACAACAGTGGATTCCATGTTTTAGTCCATATTAGAAATTGCTGTTCCTTCGAGTCCAATCTGACTCATAGCCACCGTCATAGGGTTTTCAATGGCTGATTGTTTTGAGATTGCTTTGGGGGTGGACTGCCACATCTTTCTCCCATTTTTTGTGGTGCTGGGGATTGAACCCAGGGCCTCAGAGAGGGCAGAGTAGCACTCTCTCAACTGAGCTAAACCCCAGCCCAGTGTGTTTGAAAAGCTATGAGCTATGAGCTATGAGCTGAGCTATGAGCTGCTATACAGGCAGAGGAAGATTCCTACTGGAAGTGAGCCTGAGGTGGTTCACCCAGAGGAATCCCTGCTGAACTTCATGTGTCCCCAAATGAATTCATCACCTTCCTCCTTCTCCTTCTCTACCATCACCACTACCTTTACCATCACAAATCTACTTCCTTCTCTGTTCCCTGAATGTGTCCTCTCCTCCAGTGGCCCTTATCCCAAAGGGCAGTGACATTTTCCATCAAAACTGAAGTATGTTCCCGTGTCCCTCCCTCAGAATGCATTGTATGGACTTCTATTATGGCACAAGTCATTTCACATAGCCCATCTGTGCTCCTGTATCTGTGCTTCCACCATGTCATGAGATCTTAGAGACTGTTTTATTTTTGATAGTCACCTCAACATCAAGAACAGTGCTTGGCACATGGTAGACATCAAGTAAAGATTGGATGGAAAATCTCTTTTCTCTGGAGGTTGTTTTGGACCTAAAATGCCATCACTCCTCCTTTCCTCATGGAGCCAAGTAGGATGATACTTTTTATCAATCAAAGTGGTTTCAAATTGAGTAATATTATATTACTATAGTATTATATTATGTTATTAGAGTATGGTATATTGCTCTAATATTAATACTCAGTATTATTGTAACACCACCAATGGATGCTTGTCTGTGTTTTGATGTTCCTACAACATCTCTTAGCCTGCAGCCATAGTACTGTGGTGTCAGATCCTGTCAGATCTTGGAAGCTAATCAGGGTTGGGCCTGGTTAGTACTTGGATGGGAGACTGCCTGGGAATACCAGGTACGGTAGGCTTGGGAGAAGGACCTGGCAACCCACTCCCTAAAAAGTCAATCAGCCATTGAAAACCCTATGAACAGCAGAGAAGCACTGACAAAAGTTTTTTGCCTGTTGTACACAGGGTCACAATGAGTTGGACACTGACTTGATGACACCAAACAACAACAAGAACAGCGACATCTCTTAGTCCTTTTGATATCCATTTGCATGCCCAATATGTTTAGATAAGAGATATCATCTGGGCTTGGGTCAGGGGCAAGTTGTATTTAGAATACCACTTAGCTTGAGCATTGGAATCTCTGAGGTCATGTCCCATCTCAGCCACTAAGTTTAGGAAAGTCCCTTTCTCTCTCTGGGAGTAGGTGTCTCATCTTTAAGGTGACTAGTTGGACTAGATAACCTCTGAGATTTGTATACAGTTGAGATTTGTATATATCTGAGCTGATTCTTAACCTCAAACTAGAGCAGCTGCAGTTTTGTCTTCAAAGAGATTCTGAGCACCACCTTCGCCTCCGTAATGCAGGTGGCAAGTGTGCGCCAACAGGACAGAGGTTAGGGATGGCAGGGCTGATCTGAGGGAACAGCCTGGACTTTGATCCTCAGGCTCAGAACCTATGTAAAAAAAGCCTCTGAAGAAGTTGGACACTGGCTGTGTGTGAGTTTGATCCTTACCTTGTATCCTCTGCTGTTCTCCCTTTTTATGTATTTCTAGAAGGGAAAAATTACTCAAAAAGAGCCCAGAGACAGAGTTTTCTCTTGGAACATACACCTGCTGATTTCAGAGATGTTTGTTGTACACAAACTTGCTTGGGGCCTGGGAGAAAAACTTCTCTTATCCCTCTCTCTATATAAAAAGAAGATTGCCTCTTTTTTTTTTTTTGGTGCTACTTGAGGATTGAACCCAGGGCCTCATACATACTTTGCAATTGTTCTACCACTGGGCTGCACCTCAGCCCATTTTTAGTTTTTTATTATGAGTCAGGTGTCACTAAGTTCTGCAGGCTGCCTCTGGCCTTGAACTCTCTATCTTCCTGCCTCAACCTCCTGAGTCCCTGGGATTACAGGAATGCGCTACTGTGCCCAGCAGAAGGTTGCAATTTTTGTCCTTGCATTAGTCATTTGGTCAAAGGGACAGGGCTTTCTTGGGGAATCATGGATCCTAATTTTGCAGACATGGGTTAGAGAGGCAGATGCAGGGAAGCATAGAACTGCCTGAGTTCCCTCTGGGCTTCAGACAATTTGTGGAAGAGTAGCATGGAGCTCAGACTCTCTGCACAGCTCTGGCTCGATCCCATACTGGGGAGAGGAAACAGAGGACAGTAGCACTTCCTTAGTTGGGCACCTGTTGTGTACAAGGTGCCACCCTGGCTATTTTGTATCTCACCTGCTGTTTTCAATTGTGCTTCTAGGTCTCTAGGTATGATTAGCCTATTTTACAGGCAGAGGAACTGACATTGGAGAGTTGAAATAACTTGCTTGATCCCATTAAATCTGGGATCTGAACCTGGGTCTGATTCCAAAGATTGGACTCTTTGTACTAGATAATGTACTATCTCATGTGCATTCTGACTGTCCCTAGCTAGTGTGTGTGTGTGTGTGTGTGTGTGTGTGTGTGTGTGCACTCATGTGCATAGGTGGAGACAGTGGCAATAGTTGGGGAGAGGAGGCAGGGCTGCCTAGTTTCTTCTGAGCACACATTTATCTCATAGGCAAGAAACTGCTGATAATTCCTGCACCCACTGCCCCTGATAGAAGCAGATCATCTAGGAATTTGGGTAATGGAAAGGGAATTTCTTCTCCATGCTTGCAGAATTCAACTCTGTCAGCACCCTGAGAGGTGCTAGGAGTAGGGTGGCAGTTAGCCCAGAGTCCAGGAGGAAAGTAGGAGTTTTTCACTTGGATTTACAGAGGAGATGCTTTCCTATCCTCAGCTACATCTTCATCCCACATCTTGTCTTATAGGCTTTCTTCAGGGAAGCGTCTACCTCTCTGGTTTCTGCTCTCATGGATGAAGCGATGCCTCCTAAATCTACAGCTTCTGCTAGATTTTGCTTCTGAGTTTGAGGCCAGTACACGAAGCTCCTCTTGGTACACTGCATTAAATGTGCTTCAGGCACGTGAACTTCAGCATGACCAGTGCTGACTTCCTCATCTTTTCCTGCTCACTACCCTCCTCCTAAGTCTCTTACATTAGCCAGTGGCTCCATCATCCACCAACTTGCTCACATCAGAAGCCCAGGTGTCACCTGAGGCCTCTTCCTGTAGTTATCCTCAAACTCCTTATGTTTCTCAGTTGATTCCTCTTTTTGTCCTTGTCTTCATTCTCACGAGTTTTGTGGAGACCCCCATCATCTGGAATACTGCTATGGTCTCCACCTCCACCCACGTTCATCCATTATCTATATTCCTGCCAAATTGAAACATTTCACTATCTTTTTTAGATCCTGTATGGCTCTTCTTGGCCTTTAGAATACAGTTCAAACTTTGTAGTGGTTTTTGGGATTGCTGTCAAGCGCATAAGGACCTAGGTTTGAATACAAACTCTGTAACTTATTACAAATGTGAGCTTAGATGAATCATGTAACCTCTCCAATTCTGTCTCTTTATCTTTAACGTGGAACTAATAGTACTGACATTGTAGATTTTTGTGAATATTGAATCAAATGAGAGTACTGAGTGTAACACATTAAGCCAGTGCCTGGTGTGTAATGAGCAAGCTTTGAATGGTAGCTAATTTTAAATGGCAACATCTTGAAATGTTGTTGGGACTTTTAATGGCATGACACAAGAAATATGATGATGTTCAGGATTTTCCCTGATGGGAGAATTCTATTTTATCTTGAGTTCTAAGTTAGGAAATAATTTTTCTTCCAAATATAGTAGGTTGTTCTTTGCCCAGTGCATGTTACAGAAACAATCATGGAACCCACTGATGGAAACAACATGGCAGACATCAGAGAGGCCCCAAGGCAGAATGCTTAAGGTCATCAAGATGAAGTGCAGCCAAAACTTCCCAGTCATCCAATGAGCAAGAGCAGCAAGTAGCATTGGTTTCCCATTCTTCACATTTTGGAGGGAGGTAGATACATCCATATGGTTCATGGGAAGAGGTGGTATAATGGCAAAAACTCAGGATTTTCTATTATTGGTAGACAAAGCCCTAAGGCCGAAAGGGAAACTCTCAGCATGGACGGTGCGAGGTAAAACCAGCTCAGCACTCTCATGGAAGAAACAGGACAGTGCCCCTAAATGTCCCCTTAACCACTGTGGTTAAGAGTTATTCTTTAGCATTATAATTTTCCTATCATCTGGTATCATAATCCACTGCATGGTTTATTGTATATAATTATGTCCAACGAATGTGTATCTTTTTCATCACAGCAGTGTGGATTTCACCATTGTCTACAAATCTCTGTGTTTTCTTTTATAAAATGTAGAGCTTAAAACCCTTCTAGTTATCAAGACATACAGACACCCGGAAGGGGGATGCTGCATGACATTTGTTAAGAAATCCATTCTCTGCCAAGCTGATTGACTCTCTGCTCTCATATCTTCTGTCTTGTGCTTGCCCATTACATATGCTGTTTGAAGTATTCCAATTGTTTCCTGGCTGAATCAAGGGAGAAAAAGACTCTTTTTTATCTGACCAGAATAGCTAAGCAAGGGAAGGCCATCCAGAGAAGCCACAAATGATGGTGGCAGAGATAGTTGTAGTCTAGTCCTTTGCTGGTGGGACATGGGCTAATATAAATGGGAAAGTTTAGCAAGCAGAGGATAGGGATAGTGGTCATGGGTGACCCTTCCCTACATTGAGTTCTCTCAGAGAGAATGTGCTATTCCTTGTGGATCTCAGTGTTTTGCTTTATCTGTGGTTATGTGTAGATGGCAATAGGGCCTGCAGGTAGGGAGATATGGGCTTGCCTTTACTAGCTGTCAGGTCCTTTCATGGAGCATGCTACCACTCTGACCCTTGGTTTTCTCATTGGGCCCTTGTTAAAAGGCTGCTTGGAGGACAGAACGCTAGCAGAGGAAGCTCTCAGCACCATTCTTGATACAATAGTGTCAATATCCCTGTCCTTCCTTTCTTATCTTCCACCCCAGAACATGAGGAGGGACTCTCCAAATGCCATTATCTAAGTTTGCTGGGTTTTCATGGGGACACAATTCCTTCTTGGCTAAGCATGTATATTTTCAGGAACGTGGACATTCTGAGATGTGTCTTCCTGCACAAGAACCCACCATTCTGCCTCCAGGTGGACAAAGGGGAAGTGAGGCTTCCGTCACTATGCAGAAGAGTTTCTGGCCCTTCAGTTCTGAAGCATTCTTCCTGAAGTCGGCTGTTCTGGAGAGGCTGGGCGGGTGGGGGTTTATTATGTAACATGGATTTCATGTTCAGATTTGCACATTGAGCTTTCATTACCAGGCCTCATAAGAAAGCAGAAGAGCTCAATGTAAAAGGTTTAAAACATTTTTTTTTTTTTTTACAAAGATAGACAAGTCAGGGGGTCTGGCACATTCTTCGCTCTGTGGTTCTTAAGAACAAAGATAAATGGAAAAAGAAAGATTCTATTTTTATGCTTTGAAAGCACTTGCTTTAGGTCAGAAAAATAGCCAGTCAGGATGTTTAGTCCTGTCAATACAGCTTGGACTAGGCCTTTCTTCTTCTTTTTTCTATTTTTTAAAAAAATTAATTGGGGAGCTGACAGGGTAGGGAGATAGGAGGTTGCATGAGGTATACAGCCTGCCTGATCATGAAAGGATTAAGGAAATGGGACCTCCTGCAGCAATGGGAAAGGTAGACAGTCTGCAGAATCAGAGAAACCTCAATCCAAATTTCATTTCCATTCCTTACTCTCTGTCGGACCCTGGGCAAATCATTTAAGTGCTCTGAGCTACCATTTCCTCACCTGTATAATGGGAGTAATAGAAACCACCTTGCATGTTAAAACAATTAAATCTGATATATAACATAACAACAAAATGTCTGGTACCTGGGGGTAAAAAAAAGCATGATTAAACCAATACCTGGAGTACACACTGAAAACGTGCAAAGGATGAACAATGCAGCTATCTAAGAGAACATCTCAAATAGAATCCAGGAGGGAGAAACCGTGTACCTGCCCACTGCAGTAATTATTCTGAGATTTGTTCAGACTAATGACTGAAAGAAGAGCCAGATAGATAGGAAGCACATATTGTTATTCTTTTTTTTTTTTTTTTGTGGTATTGGGGGTTGAACCCAGGGCCTCGCGCTTGCATGCTCTGCAAGTGCTGGACCACTGAGCTGCATCCCCAGCCCATTTTTTTTTTAAAACTCTTTGAGACAGGGTCTCACTAAGTTACGCAGACTGCTTCTGGTCTCGAATTTGCGATTCTCCTGCCTCCGCCTCCCGAGGTGCTGGGATTACAGGATTGTGCCACCGCACCTGGCTCATATTGTTACTCTTAAATATCCTCTACTTATATACCAGAAAGTTTTGAGTTATCTTAAACATATATATGAGTAAAATAAGAAAAAATAAAATGAGAAACAAAAGAAAAAGCATGTAAAAGATTGGAAAACATATATTGTAATTATGTGAACGAACATATTGTTGAATTTAAGGACCAAGTTGGGAGCTTCCTTGTAAATAAGCCAATAGGCAGAAAGAATAGGCTAAATGATTGTTATCATTGAGACAGTGTGTGATTCTGATGCTTGTATTGAATTACATTCCCAAAGGAATTCATCACAAACCACTAAGGAATTTGACATTTTATCTACTACTTGACATATACAGCAATGCAAAGAAGAATATCTTCCACAATGACTCTTACAGATGCCTAAGTGTCATTTGGGCCTTGCTGTATTGACCCCCAATGAAGAAAGCCAAGGGGGTAATAATCATAGTGGAGTACTGGCTTTGACATCAAATAGACTTGGGCTTGAGTTCTGTTCAACCCCTTTCTAATTGTATGACCTTGTGAATTGATTTGCTCTCACCTGTGCCTTTCCTCCCTTGCAAAATGTAGCTCATGCTCTCCCAGCCCCCTCTTATGGTACTGTCGTGTGCACCAAACGAGCAGAAGGACCTGAACCTTCCAGCTTGGAGCTGGTACAGAGTAGATCATTAATAAACTGGATCAATTTCATTCCTCTTCCCTTTAGTAGAATGCAATTTCATGTGAGTTTTTCTGGGAGTGTCTAAGCTAATGAGATAATTCATTTTTTAGGCATTCATACTCTAATCCTCTAATGGACCCAGAAAGATAGTTCTGCAACAGAGACTTGAAAATGTCTATCCTCTGCTTAACAGTCTCCAGTGTTTCTGAGCTATCTACAAAATGAGGTGAGATTCCTTGGCAGGGCATTGAGAGCTCCTAACCCCATGACGGGCTGGGATTTAGCTCAGTTGGTAGAGCACTGCGCTGCAGTCTCTGAGGACCGGAGTTCAATTCCCAGCACTGCAAAAAATGGGAGAAGGACCTGGCAATCCACTCCCAAGGCAATCCCGAAACAGTCAGCCATTGAAATCCCTATGAGGGTCGTTATGAGTTGGATACCAAGTCAACAACACCTAACAACAACAACACCACCACCATGACTTCTGCTGTCTTCAGTCACTGCTATCTGACTAGTACTCCGAGATCTAGGGGTCTTAAGCTGTTGGCCTTTCCCCACATACATGGTGGCTTTACACAGGCTTCACCCTCTGCCAATATTATCTTTTCCTCATTCTCTCACTGAGCTTGGCATCAGAACTCATTCATTCCTCAAGACCATTCAAAAAGTGCCTTTCCTGTTAGGGCATTTCTGGTTACCTAAGTTACTCTCCCTCTTCCTGGGTGACTCTTACATTCTCTTGCAATATGCTGTCTTTCTTGTGCTAGACAATGGGCTCTTCAAGGCCAGAACCAGCACCTGGTCGCATGAACCTTTTCTCTCTTTGTGCTAGTTGGTGCCTCTGCTCCACCTTGTACACACCTCTGCCTTAACCTCCCTTGTAACTCTAACCTCTGCATTGCTCCTGTTGTAGAATTTCCGGCTGCATTTGAAGGTTCATGACAGCAGGGATGTCTATTTTACCTTGGCATCCTCAGTATCTACCAACTTTGCCATTGCGGGGATATAAGTGCTTGTTAAAGAATGAATTGACTCATTATGAGGGAATGAATAAGTGAAAACCTGAGCCCAATGTCACCTACCTTTCAAACAAACGGTAGAGACTGGGATTCTGCTTGATGATAATATATTTCTATTATTGGTGCATCTCATTAAGTGAAAATCTCTAGAATTATACTTGAGATGGAGTAAGATTCTAACATTAGGGCATAAGGTGAAAATAAAGCAAGTAAAAGCCATTCTGAGAAGTTACAAATATGTCCCATTAGAAGTTCTATTTCTCAACAAAGCCAATGTATTCAACTTCTCTTCTGCACTGGAAAATCTGTTGTTTCTTTAGTGAACCATAAAGATAAGTATTGGCTTTTGTTTTGGATTCACATTGAATAAAAATATATCCCATTAAATACAAGGCAGGATTGGAAGCCCAGAGGGAGCCCTATGTGATGGCATGATTTGGATGATTAATAAGGAGGTAGAGGCTTAGTCTTTGGATCCAGGTGGTTAGAATAGGCTCAAGCTAGACAAGTCAAGGCAGACCCTGAGATGGAGTCCAAGAGGAGGACAGAAATAGGCTGGAGTGAAGCAGCCAATGAAGGAAGGCAGGGAATGTCCTGAGGAAAAAAGCAGAGAAGCTAAGGGGTTTCAAGATACAGGGGCAGATTCTGAAAGCAGAGTCCACGGAGGCAGGTAGAGAGGTCCAGGTTGTGCAGGATGCCTCTCTGAAGGAAGAAGAGGATGCTCTGAGCCTACAGGCTTGTGTACCGCCACCCTCCATGCAGAGCTCCCCATGCAGGGCTCTTCTTGCTGTTTTACCCTTTGTTTATTCAAGGAGTAGTGGTTTTCAGATTTTAAATAGTGCTTTGATTGCAAAAGTAATACTTCTGCAATAAAATTCAAACATCAGTATTGAAGAATATAATATAGAGCTGGGAGTGCTGGTGCACGTCTGTAATCTCAGCACTCAGGAGGCTGAGGCAGGAGAATTGATGTGAGTTTGAGGCGAGCTTGTCTACATAGTGTGTCCTAGGCCAGCCTTGGCTACACAATGAGACCTTGTCTGAAACAAACAAACAAACAATATATATATATATGCATGTGTGTATATATGTGTGTGTGTGTGTATGCATGTGTGTATACATACATTTCAAAGGGATTTTTAATGGATATTTCTAAAAGTGAAGATGGCTCATTAAAGTATTAAATGATGGGTGACAAGACCAAATCTTCAGGTTTGAAGAAAGCTTTTTTTTTCCATCCAGCTCAGTTTGTTAGCCTCAGTGAACCAGAAATTAAAGATTTATGCTACTAATTATTAGTTCTTAAATAAAATTCTAAGGGCAAAGCTTTTCTGGGAATGTTATACACAGTAATTGTGTTTACTGATAGGCACCACTCCTGGACAGCAATTCACTGTATAAAACTCAAGTAATTAGAACAATAAGCACAGGTTAATTAAAATACTGGGTAACATTTGGGCAAGAATAAAATCCACCTTGGAGATTTTCCAGACGCACATTCATTTTGTAGGCACTTAATTCATCCTGGGAGCCAGTGCCGACAAGGTAAGATGCTCGGTGCTAATCAGCGCTGGGCCGCCTTCGATCACGCCCTGCACATTTCTCTTCCTTGGCTCTAGGACCAGCTTCAGAGACTGTGTCCAGTAGTTGGGAGAAACAGTGTTGCAGTTACTGAGGCCTAATCTTCGGTAATGTTCTTGTATTATAGTCCATGCCACTTGCTTTAATGGTTACAGGCTGGCTAATTAAAGCACTCAATCAAGCTCCCAAGAAGTTTGGATGTTGCCTAGAGTTTCCTCTGCCTTTGCCCTCCATCTGTTTCAGGGAGCCTTCCTTCCTGGGAGTGCTGTGGTCCCCATGCCGGGTCAATGTATTGGGCATGCTGTGACTACTTCCTCCTATAGCAATGAAGGGTCCATGTGAACTCTGAGAGTGGAGCATAAGGGATACCCTACTCTGTCTCCAGGTTGGGTGAGTAGCCCTTCAGTCATTCCTCATCTGCTACGCTTGCATTGTCAATATACCTCCATATCCTTTGGTTTCAGGACAACTGCAGATACCAGAATCCACAGGCACTTATGTTCCTTATGTAAAATGGTGCAGTATTTGCGTGTAACGTCACACATCAACCCATATATTTTAAATCATTTCTTTGTTGTTGTTGTTAGGTACCATCGAGTTGGATCCAACTCATAGCAACCCCAAGTACAGCAGGATGAAACATTACCCAACACTGTGCCATGCACATGATCTTTTTATGTTTGAGCCCATTATTGCAGCCACTATGTTTCTTCTCATTTTGAGTCATGCCCACAACAGCAAAAAGAGTTTTCGGGGGCTTTACTACATGCTCGTCATTAAGGTCTACTTTACTTTGAGGAGGCAACTCTTCCCCAGCTGTTTCTTGAATGTCTTCTAGCCTGGGTTGGGAGGTGGGGCGCTCATTTTCTGGCATTATATTTGACAGTGCTTCTCTGCTATTCACAGGATTTTCAATGGCTGATTGTTTCAGGAGCAGGCTTCCAGGTCCTTCTCTCTAGTCTATCTTATTATGGAAGCTCAGCTGAAATCTGTCCACTATGGGTGGGCCTGCTGGTATCTGAAATACCAGTGGCATAGTTTTCAGCATCATAGCAAGATGCAAGCCCCCACAGCATGACAAGCTGAGAGATGCATTGGGGGAATCATTTCTAGATTGCTTATTTGTTGTTGTTAGATGCTGTCGGGTTGGTGTCTAACATATAAGGACCCTATATACAACAGATGAAACACTACTGTCAGTGCTTCTCTGCTATTCATAGGGTTTTCAATGGCAGATTGTTTTTTGGGAGTGGGTTGCCTGGTCCTTCTCCCAAGCCTACAGCATCTGGTGTCCCTAGGCAGTCTCCCATCCAAGTTCTAACCAGGCCTGATCCTCCTTAGCTTTCAAAATCTGACAGGATTGGATGTCACAGTGGCATGGCTGCAGACAGATTGTTTATAGCACTTAAAATAATGAAAATGTTTTATAGATAGTTGTTATACTGTATTTTTAAAGAGAATAATGACAAGAAAAAAGTCTGTACAGGTTCGGTACAGACGAACTTTTTCCCAAATATTTTCGATCTGCAGGTGGTTGGCTAAATCTGTGGATAAGCAACCCATGGTGGATACAGAAGGCTGGCTGCATATTTCTTTGAGGTGTATAAGGGAAGACTGATGCTTTTCATTTTGTACTATCAATGCTTTGTCCAAGGTCTACATATAAAGGTCACACCACCTCCTCTACAATTCCCTTTCCATTCAATGAGTTTTGACTTACAAGAATAATTATATAATAGACAATATAGTTAATATATAGATAACATTATATAATAGAAAATAATATATAATAGATATTTTGGGAGGATCCCCTTTAGGCCAGGTACTGTGCTGGACATTGTGAGGGATCAGAGATAATTAATACACAGTTCTTGTGTGTAAGGAGTTTATAGTCTAGGGAGAAATGAAACATATTTACAAATGGTTCTAAGACACAAATCTCATAAAGGAAGATCAAAGAACTTGGCGCATGCTCGTGAAGAAGAATGCTTTGGCTAAAGATAACCAAAAGGGCTTCATGGAAGAGGTGGCATTTCAGCTGCAATTTTGATTTTTATGAAACAGATTTGGATGTGTAAGGGGTGTGTGTGTGTGTGTGTGTGTGTGTGTGTGTGTGTGTGTGTGTGTGTGTGATATGTCTCTATGTGGACTTTTAGATGGGGCAAAGAGAAGAAACTGAGATGCTTTCAGGCAATGAAACCTCCAGCATAAGCAAAGATACCATCTATAGAAAAGACCCGATGGTTGCATATCTGCAGAGTCTTGTGTTCCTTACAGAGATAAAACATCATTGAGGCAGCAGCCGGCATCCTCCAGTGGCAATACAGAGTAGGTGAATTGGAGCTCAGCTTCCACTGGCTGTTTTCCTCCTTTCCTCCTCCTCCTCCTCCTCCTCCTCCTCCTCCTCCTCCTTCTTTTTATTGTGACAGCTCTTTGTGTGTGGTCACTACAGATCTAGAATGATCAGAGCGGTAAGAGTCTTCCTTGATCACCTCAGCCCATTCTGTTATTTTATAGTTGGGCTGGAGATCCAGGAAAGGTGATGCAATTGCCCAAAGTCAGGAAGTCTGCTGGAGGCAGAGCTGAGCCCCTGCTAGGTTAGTATGGAATTCAGATGGGCAGTAGACAGGTAAAGATTTGGTTACTATTGGTTGCAGTCACCTTGTTGGCTCATTCTCAGTTTAAGAATTGACCTGCATCCATAAGAAATTTACCTTCAGATATAGAATCCTCAAATTGTGATGTATCTGTTCTCTCTTTGAACTACAAATACCCATCTCTTGTTTTTTCTCTTCCTGGCACCACATTCTTTATGGTAATTCAGGGGTCCCTCCTCTGAAAATCCTTTCTGTTGTCCCACGTGCATGGCTCTCTGTTTTTAACTCCTGTACTCTTGTGCCTGTTTTTTCTTGGATGTCATAATAAAGTACCTGCCATCCTTGTTCCACCTTGAACTTCTTATAGGCACATTTGTGCTTGTCTCAACACCTGCCACATGGTAGGTACAAGATAAATATTAGTTGAATGAACACATATGCGTTATTTCTGTGGGCCTAAGATTATATTTTATGTTTAATAGATGCATGATAAATTTCTATTCTAGAACTCTGAAAACTTAGTTTTGAACATTCTCAGCATCTCAAAGATAAATAGAGTCACTTAAGTTCACA
>VMDO01036639.1:0-14965 GCA_007922755.1 Pedetes capensis
GGGCTGGGATTTAGCTCAGTGGGTAGAGCGCTGCGCTGCAGTCTCTGAGGCCCTGAGTTCAATTCCCAGCACCGCAAAAATGGGAGAAGGGCCTGGCAATCCACTCCCAAGGCAATCCCGAAGCACTCAGCCATTGAAAACCCTATGAGGGTCGCTATGAGTCGGATACCGACTCGACGGCACCTAACAACAACAACAAAAAGATGAGTAACTTGTAAATGTTTTAAAATTCAAAATTTTCCAGAAAGAAAAAATGATAAGATTATACAAACATGGACACATACCAAAATTTTACTAAGGAAAAAATATGGTTGAACTAACCTTATGTTCTGTTTGGCTAAGGTGATTCAATTAGTACTTTGGAGAAATACCAGAGTCACACAGGACACAATTTCATAAAAAGCTCCAAGTTTTCCATCATATTCTTGTAGGTATTTGGACAAAGTTAAGTAGCAAACAATTGTAAAGGTAAGAAGCTCTGGAGTTGGCTGAACACTCACCAATGGAACTTAATAGTTTAGTTTTATTAACTGCCAACAATCTCATTCAGTTTTTAGAAGATTAGGCTAAGGACTGTAACCCATTAAGCACTTCACAAATAAGTTATAATATTTTTAAAACTTCAATGTCCTTGATACCATTATAAACTTATCAAATATGCTGACAGCCAACTTAGTAGATCCAGACTAAAATAACTGTAAAAACAAAACAAATATAGACAAGAACTAAAAAACAAAATGGAAACTGCCTTTTAAATGTTCCAAGTATAGAACGAGGTTTAAATCTGGCTATATGTGAAAAAAATGTGGGTGTACACTTAAACTGCCCAGGAATTCACGAACCAATCACTTATTATCTAAAAAGTTAATGTAACATTGGGGTGGGTTGGTAATGCAGTGATAGAATGTTCGTCTAACATGGGAAAGGCCCTAATTTGATCTCCAGACTGCAAAAACAAAATATAAAATCAAACGCTAATGTAATCTTAAACTGTGCTGATAAAAATATATGCCATAAAGAGTGCAATATAATTATCATCTATAATAGATCCTTTTGGAAAATATTTTAGTGTTTACAACACAGCATGATACTTCTTGTTCGCCTTTGTAGCAGTCACAGAACCACAAATTAATTCTCTTTCGTTTTATGAACATTCCAGCACCCAGCTCACTGTCTCTCACCAATACCATTGCTGTTATAATTTCTGGTGGTTTCAATGTCCATATAGAGATGACCTTACTATTTTAAAATACCATGCCCTTTCAGATCTTTGACCTAATTGCCAATTCCATGGTGAGACCCCAAACTTTTTTACTACTAAATGCACTGCTTCCATAATCTCAATTTTAAATTCCCATCTTCAATTCTTCCTTCTGGTACCTTGACTCCAAAAATCCTTTGTCCTCACTGGGATCCATAATCCTGAAATCTTACCATCTGTTTCCACTGTCCTTTGGGCTCCCTTATGCTACAACTTAAACCATCTCAGGTTGTGTGGTCCATGATCATAACCACTTCTTGACAATATCCTCAACTCTCTGGGCCTTTTCACTCCTCGTCAGTGCTTGCCTGGCCAAACCTCAACTGGGTGAACTCAACACTTCTGGCAACTCAGTTCAAATGGGCCCTTAATGCTGCCTGGCAACACTGCTACATTGCCCCAGTTGATACATTTCCTAGAAATTTCTCCCCTTCTTCACTTTTTGTGATGACTTTGCTTCTTATATTCAATATGGAACTGATATGAAAAAAGCCTACATTTTCCCCTCCATCACGTCTATAAACTTGCTTATTATATCCATAAACTCTACTTTCCTTGTACAAAGATAAACTGTCTATTCTT
The DNA here is from genome assembly GCA_007922755.1 of Pedetes capensis. Lineage (NCBI taxonomy): Eukaryota > Metazoa > Chordata > Mammalia > Rodentia > Pedetidae > Pedetes > Pedetes capensis. Next base: position 1,844 of record VMDO01036639.1, read on the forward strand.
GTATTTAATCCTAACTTATGCACTTTTATACCAAATCCCAATCCCTGTAAACTGATAAATGCCACAAGAAGATAGATTTTTGTTTTAATCCGAGAAGCACTTTTTGGTAACTATAACTGTCAAAGGGCTGGGATTTAGCTCAGTGGGTAGAGCGCTGCGCTGCAGTCTCTGAGGCCCTGAGTTCAATTCCCAGCACCGCAAAAATGGGAGAAGGACCTGGCAATCCACTCCCAAGGCAATCCCAAAGCACTCAGCCATTGAAAACCCTATGAGGGTCGCTATGGGATACCGACTCGACGGCACCTAACAACAACATAACTGTCAAAAAAAAAAAAAAAAAAGGAAAAAATGGCATCATAAATAGGTATTTAACTATAAGAGCCCTTTGATAAAAGGAATGTTTACAGGAATTGGGAATAAACTCCAGATAATTATTTAACACTTTCTCTGCTCTACAGTTCTGTGGTTTTAGAAAATATAATATTGAAAAATATCTTAGCTTGAGTTATCTTTCTCATCCTTGTCTATCTCTATTAAATCCTTCAAGTTTCTCTACTGAATATAAGTTAGGCCTTTGGGAAAGGAATAACTGAATGGAAGAATGACAGAGTGCTATTTTCTGTATTGTTTGGAAACCTGTCTAACCATCTCTTGCTGTTCAATTTCTAAAATGTACTTGGAAACTCTGCTGGAAATAAGTAAGAGATGAATCTTTCAAGAAAAAACATGTAACAATTCCTCTAACACCCTTCAAGAGGTACTGTATATAATTAGATCATAGTAATTGAACAGTACAGTACATTTACCAATTGTATTTGACCTTTTTGTTATCTGAACTTTCTTGTACAATGAAAAGGCATTAAAAAGAAAAAGCAAATGCTGAGTAAATGGGGAAGACCACAAACCAAATCTGACTCACTGCTGAGACAGTACCTACAATGGGTTCTGCAAAAACACATTTACCTTTAACAATCTTTTTTGCACAATCATTGTATACTTGCTCTTGAGATGTGCTTGACTGGAACACTCGATCAAATGCATAAGGCTTGGACTGAAAAACAAAAACAAAAGTGGTTCAGTCATATAAATTAAAGGTGAGTGGATATTTCTAAGCTCCTTTAAAGATACCATCAAATATTTAACCTTCATATTGTGTATTTACAGGGTGTCATTTTATATCATTTTATCTTGAGTGGAAGAGACCTTAGGGGTTACCATGTGTAAATGCCCTAAAATAAACACAAAAACAAGAATGTCTGTATTAGTCTGTGTTGTATTCCCAAAGGCTAGCTCAGTAGTTATAATTAGCACTACTATGGTAGCCACTCAAATATTGCTGAGTGATTTTTTAAATTATTATCTATTCTGGAAGGTACTGAGACTCCATTTTCAATCTTTGTGTTCTTTTGAAGAAGAGAAAATAAGAACTTACAAAGGTACAGAAGTTGTTAATAATAAAATTAAATTAAAGTTCAGGCCTCTTTCCACTACTTCATTAAGCTTTTCAGTTTACAACAACTTTTCAATCATTCTTTCATTTAGTAAATATTTATGGGATGCGAGAGGCTATGCTAAAATAATGACCAAAATAAATTTTCTTTCTGCTTTATTGGAGCTTAAGCTATAGTGGTACAGACAGAAGACAAATAATTTTATTGGTGTTAGGTGATGTTGAGTCAGGTCCGACTCATAGCGACCCTCATAGGGTTTTCAATGGCTGAATGTTTCAGGAGTGTTTTTCGAGTGGATTGCCATGTCCTTCTATTTTTGTGGTGCTGGGGATTGAATCTGGGTTCTCATCTACCAACTGAGTTAAACCCAGCACAGACAAATAATGAAGTGACTAGAATTCTGACTCATGTCCCTAAGTGCAATGACAGCACTAGGAGAGTAGAGAAGAAAAGACCCTGGATGGAGGTGAAAGAAGAAGAACATCAGGAAAATACTCTAGGAAAAGGGATGTTGAAAAACTGAAACACAGCGCCCCACTCACTATCTTCAGTAGTAGTCACATAAGACTTAGGAGTCAGGCCGGGCATAGTGGCACACAGCTATAATCCCAGCGACTCGGGAGGCAGAGGCAGGAGGATCACAAGTTCAAGACCAGAGGCAGTCTACGTAACTTAGTGAGACCTTGTCTCAAAAAGTAAAAAAAATGGGCTAAAGTACAGCCCCGTGGTCCAGCACTTGCAAAGCATGCAAGTGCAAGGCCCTGGGTTCAACCCCCAGTACTAAAAGAAAAAAAAAAAAAAAAAAAAACTCAGGAGTCAGTGTGGGAACGCAGTCAGGCATTAGGAATAGGATGCTTAAAGATTCTAAGGCAGAAAAGAACTTGCAGCATTCGAGAAACCAAAGAAAATTGTTAAATTAGAAGGACAAGGAGCAAAGATCAAGTGCAAATGTCAACACAGAGAAAAAGGTATCCTCTTTTGGAAGCAGTCTCAACCTTGTGGTTCCCCTGGAGGCACATTGGGAACCCCACAGAAAACTCTTTGAGACCCACTGACACTATCTAAGAAAGGAGATAGAGGCATAGAATGATAAAAATCAGAATACAGTGTTCACGTAAGGCAAAGAATATGGCTGGGAAATCAAGACAAAACAAAATTATCCAGTGACTAAGGTCAGGTAATACTAAGTTGAAAAAAGAAGGGAAAGAAATGAAGCAGAGCAGAAAATGTGGCTGCAGGTGTAAGAATGTGTTTATTTTTTAAGATGGGCAAGACCTGAGAAGGTTAAACATTAGCAGGGACGATCTAATAATCTAGGAAGGTGAGTGAGCATCTAAAGATAAGGAAAAGAGGCAAGCAGGTTCTAGGCATTTGCACATAACTGCCTGCTCTCTAGTGTTTTCTAAAGAAAAGGAAAGAAGCCTAAAATATACAACAAGCATGACCCAGAAGAAAACCCTTAACATTATAGAGAATACTTCCCAGGTCTTAGATGAAAAAGACCCACTTCTCAGAAAGTATATCTCACTTTCTGAGAAGTGGGAGTGGTGGCACATGCCTGAGATCCTAGAGACTCCAGAGGCAGAAATAGGAGAATCGCAAGTTCAAGGCCAGAGGCAGCCTGTATAACTCAGTGAGACCCTGACTCAAAAAGAAAAAACAGGTTGGGGGTACAGACCAGTGGTAGAGCACTTGTAAAGGATATGTGAGGCCCTCAGTTCAACAAAAGAAAAAGAGAGAGAGGGAGAGATGGGGGGAGAGGAAGGGAAGGAAGGAAGAAAAAAGGAAAGGAAGGCAGGCAGGCAGGCAGGCAGGCAGGCAGGCAAGCACGCACACCCTAAAGCAGGAAGGCAGGCTGGCCTCACAATCTTCCTCCCAAGGCTTGGAATAACTGTTACAATGAAGCAGATACTGTCCAAAGGGCTACCTAAAGCCATTCCCAGTTCCCTTGCCCTTGCCACCTTCTACTAGTCTTGTCTCCTTGCAACTAGTGGCCATATGATCCAATTCCAGACAATGAAGTGGTGATCTGCTGGGAAGTCTCTAGAGGGATGTTGTTTTCCTCATAAAAGGGACCAGACCAGGTAAAACTGCTTTCTCCTCTCCAGAATGAATGCTTGGAGCTGGAGCACCCACTCTGCAAACACAGCAAATATGATAATGAAAAGTCAACAACTAAGGATGACAGAATATAAGAGTCAGGGTCCTAGAAATAGTAGCAGTTGGGCCTATCTCTAGGCTTTTTGTTACTTGAGATTGGACTGGAAGAAGACTCATTAACAACCTGCATTATACAGATGACACAACTCTGCCTGCTGAAAGTGAAGAGGATTTAAAACATTTACTGATGAAGATCAAAGATCATAGCCTTCAATATGAGTTGCGACTAAACATCAATAAAACAAAAATCCTTATGACTGGGACAGTATGCAACTTCATAATAAATGGAGAAGAGATTAAGGTTGTCCAAGATTTTGCTTTGCTTGGCTCTATAATCAACACCCGTGGAAGCAGCAGTCAAAAAATTAAAAGACGCATTGTTCTAGGAAAAGCTGTGGCAAAAGATTTCTTTAGAGTACTGAAAAGTAAAGATGTCACATTGAAGACAAAGGTGTGTGTGACTCACGCCATGGTACTTTTAGTCACATCATATGGTTGTGAGAGCTGGACATTGAACAAAGGAGACAAGAAAAGAATTGATGCTTTTGAATTATGGTGCTGGAGACGTCTATTGAATATACCATGGACTGCCAAAAGAACGAACAGATCTGTCCTAGATGAACTGCAACCAGAGTGCTCCTTGGAAGCAAGAACGGCCACACTGCATCTTACATATTTTGGGCATGTAGTCAAGAGAGATCAATCCCTGGAGAAAGGCATCATGTTTGGGAGAGTGGCAGGCCACACAAAAAAGGAAAACCCTCCACCAGATGGATTGACAGTGTCTGCAACAATGGACTTAAACATAAATAAGATCTTATGCCTGGCACAGAATCAGGAAGTGTTTCATCTGCTGTACACAGGGTCACTATGAGTCGGACTCAATGGCACCTAACAAGAACAACAACTGTTTCCTCTCTGCAGCTAAAAGGATTCCCAACAGATATACTACGATGAACTCACTTTGGTGTCAATTTTAAATGGAATCAATGTCTGATTACTCTTTAGGTATGACATACATGAGAAAGTATCATTTTGCTAAGATGCTACTGAGACATTAATATTCAATTCCACAGGTGGGGCTAAAAAGAGACAATTCTGCTAATTAAACAATATATATTTGTGATGAATAACTGAAAACAAATACTATCAAAGTAACAGCTATTATCCAGAGATAAGACCTGCTAATAGCTTTTTCATGCAAAAAACATGGAATGTCCCTCTTCATTTATCTAGCAAACATTTGTTTGGTGACTACAAGATATCAGATGTAGAGCCCAGCGTTGGTGGTGCACACCTATAATCCCAGCAGCTCGGCTAGGGAGGCAGAGGCAGGAGGATCCCAAGTTCGAGACCAGAGGCAGCCTGTGTAATTTAGCAAGACCCTTTCTCAAAAAGTAAAAAAATGGGCTGGGGTGCAGCTCAGTGCTCCAGCACTTGCAGAGCATGCAAGTACAAGGCTCTGGGTTCAACCCCCAGTACCTGCAAAACAACAACAACAAAAAGATATCAGATATGTGGATAAGTAACACAATTTTGGAAATGATAATTAGGACAGAGGGTAGTGTTCAAACAGTAATAGAGGATAAACCTGGGTAGAATTTTGAACATTAAGCTAAGAAGCTGGATTCTTAAAGCTAACACAGAGTTTAGGTAATATTAATTGAGTCACTGATATTATAGGCATGCGCCATGGCGCCTGGCTCCCCAGCCATTTTTAAAGAGGTATGTAGCCATAATGGGTAGTAAAGCCTACCCAGAACTATATTGGCTGGGCACAGTGGCTCAGGCCTGTAATCCCAGTGACTCGGGTACTGGAGACAGAAGGATCACAGGTTCAAAGCCAAAGGCAGCCTGTGTCACTTAATGAGACCTGTCTCAAAATGAAAAATAAAAAACAAAAAATGGGCTGTGAGCAAAATGGATGGAATTAGAGAAAATTATTTTAAGTGAACGAACACGAGCTCAGAAAGAGAAATAAGACATGTTCTCACTCATATGAGGGAGCCGATTCAAAATTACAAGAAGGAAAAATCCTACTCAAAGGTCAGATCATAATAAAAGGGGGGGAGGGAAGATAAGAATGATGCCAATATAAATGGACTAGAAATCACATGTAATTGTTCTAACAAGATAAAAACAAAGACCACTACAGGAAAAGCTTCTATCTTAAACAGAACTGAAACCCAAGGACATATAGAAAAATACTACATAGTAAAAGATAGAGAAGACTTGGATGGGAAACTTATATGGGAAGGGGGGGCGGGGGGAAGCATAGGGGAGGGTAAGGGGTAGCCTATATGAATAATGTTTATCAAATTGCATATATGAAAATTGTCACAATGAAAAGCATGTCAAAATGAATCACATTATGATGTACATTAAAAATTTCTAATAAAAAAAAAATGGGCTGTGAGTGCAGCATAATGGTAAAGCACTTGCAAAGTAAGTGTGACAGCCTGGATTCAATGCCCTCCTAAAAAAGAACTTCATGCAGGCCAGGCCACAGTGGCATGCACCGATAATCCCAGCAATCTAAGAGGCAGAGGCAGGAGGATGGTGAGTTCAAGGCCAGAGGCAGCCTGTATAACTTAATGAGACCCTGTCTTAAGATAAAAAATTTCAAAAGAGTGCTAGAGGTACAGCTCAGTGGTAGAGCACTTGCAAATATATGTGAGGCCCTAGGTTCAGCACCCCCTAGGTTCAATCCCCAGTTGTGAAGGGAAAAAAAAAAAAAAAAAAGAAAAGAAAGAACTTCATGAGGCATCACCTCAGAGAATGTGAAAAGCTACCACTACCACCTATTAAAGTACAAATGGCAATGACTAAGGGTAGAGAAACATCAAAATAGATTGGGACGTATTTTTTCGGTTGAGTTACCCATTGTTATACCAAAAAAATTAACCTAAGTGCTTAGCGTTAGGTTGACAGTCTTCTTATTGGACTGCAAAACTAGCCTGGTGCAGTGGCGCACGTCTGTAATCCCAGCAACTTGGGAGGCAGAAGCAGGAAGATCGCTAGTTCAAAACCAGAAGCAGTCTGTGTAATTTAACGAGACCCTGTTTCAAAAAGTAAAAAAATGGGCTGAGGGTGCAGCTCAGTGGTACAATACTTGCAAAGGATGTGAGTGCAAGGTCCTGGGTTCAGCCTCCAGTTCCGGGGGGAGGTGAGGTGGGAACAAAAAAAAAGAAAACTAAATTATAATTTCAAATGTTTTGATTAGATATTTAGCTATAAAGTTACCAACTGATCCTGGCTTCCTGGGATGAAAATCAACTTTGACAAACAAAAGTTGTTTCTATATGATCTATAATTAAGGCACACCTTAACCTTTCAAATGTATTAAACAAAAGAAAACTATACATCTGGATATTCACATTTTAAAAACCTGGTTTTTAGACTTGACATGTACATTATGCAGCCTGTAATTCTATGTATCTTCAAATTCAATTATACAAACTCCAAGTCACCAGCTGCAGTCACATCTAAGTCAGGCTTGAAGGGGAGAAATCAAATAGGAGTAAGTTTATCTGAACTGCAACCATATCTTAGATTTCTTAGGTCAAGTGATCCTGTTTGAGTCTGCACTAACCAGGCTGAACACCAAATTTGGTTATGAGAATATCATTCTTGCAGTGATATGTTTTTGTCTGGAATTCTGAATAGTGATCTTTTGAGATCACACAGGACTGGATCCTATTAAATTTTCCTTAATTAAATGCTGACTGTGGGCTATGGTTCCACAGATATAATGTAAAAGCATGAGATGATGGCTCCCTCTTCTCTCTCAATTTTCACCCCAGGTAATCAAGAAGGTTCAAACACCAAATCATCAGCAACTGGAAAAGGGAATTCGTATTTTGCTTTAGATGGCAAGATAATCTAATTAGTTTTGTTCTCTTCTAATTTCAATGAGTCTGTAGCCATACCCCCTAGCATCTGATCCTGCCTGATCTTGCCTGGTTAGTCCTTAGATGGGAAACCACCTGGTAATACCAGGTGCTGCAAGCTAGAGAGAAGGACCTGACAATCCACTCCCGAAACAATCCACCACTGAAAACCCTAGGAATAGTAGAGAAGCACTGAAGACAGTGCCTGGCATGGCACAGTGTTGGAGAGTATTTCATTCGTTATACATAGGGTAAATATGAGTCAGACCTCACTTGACAGCACCAAACAACAATTTCAATGAACCACAGCAGGCTCTTTCTGGTTGGCAGCCTCTACAATATACTATATAAGGAGCTATGATTAACAAAGATATTTAGTTATGCAAATGGATGTATTCCACTTTTATGATGCACAAGTAGATACAGAAATTTCTGTGTGTGTGTGTGTGTGTGTGTGTGTGTGTGTTTTCAGCAAGCTCATCTGAAGTTGTTTTTCTGGTCCTATCTGTTTTATGGGTAATAAGTTCTCTTAAAGCTGTTGTTGTTGTTGTTGTTAGGTGCCATCGAGTCAGTATCTGACTCATAGCGACTCTCTGTACAACAGAGGAAACACTATTGTCAGTGTTTCTCTGCTGTTCATAGGGTTTTCAATGGCAGGTTGATTTTTGGGAGGGGGTTGCCAGGTCCTTCTCCCAAGCCTACAGCTTGTGGTGTTCCCAGGCGGTCTCCCATCCAGGTACTAACCAGGCCCAACCCTGCTTAGCTTCTGAGATCTGATGGGATCGAATGCCACAGGGCTACAGCTGCAGGCCTTCTTAAAGCTAATAGGATATTATTTGTATTGGTTAAATATTTTCATAAAATAATTCCTTTCAATGTGATATTTATAACATTTCACAAGGTGACTTTTATAGCATTTCAATGTGACTTCACCAAGCATTTAAATTACAAATAAATTAAAAGCTGCACAAAACAGAAAAACACTATAAAATCAAAGGTTTGCCTGCCATGGAGTCATATCATATTAAAATCACTGCTTATATGGGTAACAGGAAAAAATTTGAACAAAGTATTAAAAACTGTACATAGAAGAAAATCAGAGTTGTTGAAAACTACTTTTTCCGTGGACACTAATCATGCTTATAATTCAGGAACATCACAAACTAAAATACTAAAACTAAAAAGCTAAATGTTGAGTTAACTAGAAGACTGTAAAAAATGCTCTTAAATTGTGTTTAAAATAATTTAGTTTCAAATGCTGCACTGCTGAAATTGTCTCAAGTATTTACACTGAATGAGGATAAGGACCCAGTAAAATGAATAAAACAAACTAAGAGATGATTTTCTAGGGATTTAAAAATTTCACTCCTCCCAGCAGCAATTATGAATTCCAAACAAGCTTTAAAATACAATTTAAGCCAAGAATCATGGTACACACTTGTAATCTCAGTGGCACAGGAGGCTGATGCAGGAGGATCACAAGTTCCAGGCTAGAGGCAGCCTGTACAACTTAGCAGAGACCCTGTCTCAAAAAAAATAAGTAAAAATGGAGCTGAGCATTTAAAAGAAAATCTTAGTGATACATATAGATATGTTTAAATACACACAACACCAGAGAAGACAATCTTAATACAAAATGGGAAAAAAAATAGCCTTGCTATGTAAACTATTGCTGAGCTGAGTAATCACAGAATCGCTTAAGAAACTAGTAGTCTCAAGTTTGACAACTAACCCAGAGTTGCAAGCTTGTGCTGATTCCATGTACAATATACCCTCCTAAAGGAGAAGGCTCACTGTGCTTAACTGCTCCACCTTACCATGATGTCATTTATGGCAAGAGCTTGTCTTGAGGACTCGTTAACAAAGAACCAGCCTGACAGTTTTCACACAGTAGTAGTAGCTGGCAGTTGTTAGTGACCTAATTTTTTTTTTTTTTTTTTTTTTGCCACAAACCTACCAAGAGGATGTGTAGTTAACACATTCATTTTCTAGAACTGAACTTTGGAAACCTTCATGTTAAGACCTGAAAGAACTTTAGTCCTGTCTTCCATGTCAGTGCTTCCACTCAACCATGTCTCATCTCCTATGACCTCTCTACCCTATTTCCACATTACATAGCCCAAACAATACATTAAATATAGAATTCTGTTAGGGCAAAAACTAAATTAACATATAAAGGTTTGTGTCCTGATAACAATGGAGAACAAAAGTTCCACCATATGGCATTACCAGTAAAGGTGAATTTTTTAGTCACAATTCACTGTTCTGGATACAGTACCTTACTTACTATTCATTTTTAATCTTGAACTGAGAATGCTATTTTCAAAACCCTCTCAATACTAGAGATCAGATATCAAAAAATCCTAATTATCTGGTCTTCCTAATAACGATCAGCCAACTCTAGCTAGTTAAGTTTCACACTACAAAGGATCATCTCACTATCTCTGGGACAGCTAAAATCAATTTTACTCAAGGTAGATCTTACTTGCCTGAGTTTGAATCTAATAATGGTCAAATTTTATCTTTTTTATAAGTTTGTTTTTATAATACATTCTAATATGTGCATAAAGGTAGCACTTTTCTTTACATTGTTACTCTCATAACGCAAAAGAGCCGAGAATCTGGATCCTTCTGACAAAATCTAAATCTGCTTAGAGCTACTGTAGTAGTAAGAGAAATTAATCACTCTGATTTCAAAGAATACTATTTCTTTTTACATTTAACGTGAAAGGTCATTTAGCACCCAAAATGCAGGTGGATGAACATCTGAGGTACAGGTGTATTACAGTTGTTTGTTAGTTTTTCCTCCTCCCTGGGGAGTTCGACATCTAGTTACGTAGTTCTATAAAAATATCTACTAAGATATAGCGGAACTGGGCTCATAGCTCAATGTTCTGGCTGAACTCTGAATTAATCTTACATAGTTTACAATGATAACTTTAGGAGTTTTCCAAAATACCAACAGCATCAGCAACAGACACTGCACACACACATAACCAGCGGCATATATGCCCTGAACTTGCTCCCTTGGACGGCTCCTCCAGCGCCCCAGGTGGGGGGAGTGTCCCAGGCTGAGACCAGGCGCCTCCCATCTCCCGGCGCCGGAGACCGGGGTGGGGGGGAACCTGGAACGCCGTGCAGTTGTCAGAACAATCTCCCTCCCTGGGTGATCCAAACCCGCAAAACCTCGCCAGGGAGAGTTGGGGGACACCGCCGCTCTCTCGATTCTGCACCTCGGTGCTTCCCTGAGCTCCCCGCCCAGCCGGGCCCGGAGGAGCGGGGCGGGAGGCGGGGGCGGGGGCCACTCACCGCGATCATCACCGTGTCTTCTCCCTGAAACTTGGCGACGTACTTGTCGCCGCGGTTCACCTCCGACTCGTTGAGAGGTCGGAAGCGGCACATCACTTTGATGTTGCACTCGGCGGGGTCCGCCATCTTTCCCGCAGCCTGGGCCGCAGGCCGGGAGCCGCTCCCCGCCGCTCAGTGTCCGCGGAAGCAGCTGGGCCGAGGGCCTGGGGTCGCGAGGGCCCGGACAGTCAGCAGTGCGCCCCGCCGCGCTTCCCCGGGCGGGGACGGCCGGGGAGCGGGGACTCGCAGCGCCGGAGCCGGCAGCCCTCACCCCGAGGCTCACTTCCGAGCCATCATGGCAGCCATGGCGGCGGCCGCGCCGGGCACAGTGTCTGGGCGCCTCGGCTTCTCCCTCGCTGGTCCGAGCCGGCTGCGGTGGCGGGGTAAACTCTGAGGGCCTTGAAAACGGCTCCCTCCTTTTTTCCCGTTAACAGTAGGCTGGACTCCCCCGTCCGCCGACTGCTGGGCTATCCGCTTGCCGGCTTCCTCGCCGGCTGACGTGCAATCCCTGCAGGGGCCGCAGACCGGCCGCTGGGAGACGGGCGGGGCGGCTCGGAAGGAGCACTGCGCAGGCGCGAGGAACCCGGGCAGCGCGGCGACCAATCTGCGCCCGCGCCTGGCCGGCGGGGACGCCGCGGACTCCGCCCCCACTGAGGGCGGGGGTCGCAGATTCAAGAGTCCCTGGAAGTTCCCTCCAGAGGTGCTTTGGGATGCTGAGTCTCGAGCCGCTGCAGAATTCTTTAACGCCAGTCAGACTCACTCAGCATTTATTTATTTTTTTTCTTTAGGGGAGAGTTTGTTTTACACCCGGGTGGTGTTTGTTTAAATACAACACCAAGATCCCTGTAAGGAAATGTTTGCTTTCATTTTGGCCTGGGGAAAGATTATTCCTGGCGCACTTTTTTTTTTTTTTTTTTTTTTTTTGGAAACGCGTTTGCTAGAAAAAAGATTTGAAAGGAGGGTGGGGCGTTACTCTCTTGTCCCTTTCTGAGAGAATGAGTTGGGGAAATAGGAATAGGATTTAAAAGGGAAATCACTTCCAAGGAATGAAGAAAGTTGCTGTAGAAATGTGGGACAGTAGGGCTGCGTGGGAGGAAAGCCCCTTCACTGCCACACACCCCCCACCGCACCCCTTCAGTCTCTGTCGTCTTCAGCTGCCCAGGGCCTGGGATCCCAAAGCTGCACACGCGCCGCACCACACTTATTCAGTAAATCGGAGATCCTGCTTCCCCTATAATAAACTTATGGAACTGATCCACTGCAATACCGTAGGAATGACTGGCCCGTAGCATAAATGCCTAGATACCATTGTGGAATAGAAAACTACTCACGGGCTGATTTATTGTTGTTAGGTGCCATCGAGTCAGAACCCACTCAGCACTGCTCTGCTATTCATCGAGTTTTCAATGGCTCGTTGTTTCAGGAGTGGGCTGCGAGGGCTTCCCATTTTTGCGGTGCTAGGGCAATCCACTCCCTAAGGCAATCCCGAAACAGCCACTGAAAACCCTATGAGGGTCACTATGAGTCCACTGCACCTAACAACAACAACAAGGGATCAAATGAAAGGCCTCAGAGAGTGCAGAGCAGCACTCTGCCACTAACATATGACTCCAACTCCCCAGGAGCTGGAGTCAGCTTAGTAGCAGAGTACTAGCATGCAAGAATTCTTTCTAACTCTAATACCTGTATTGTCCCAATGTTCACCATCTTATATTGTTGATCTCTCCTTTCTATCCTGCTTCTCTAAAGGAAAAAAGAAGACAAATGTGGTTAGCTTCCACATCTTTTAAAATATCAATAATAAAACATGATATCTCCCCTGGTTTCTGTTGAGTATTATTAGCTTCCTGTCAAAGATACATAAAACCAAACCCTAAAGTACTAATTAGAGATTTTAACAGGGAAAAGAGTCTAGAGTGACCTGAATTCTGATTTGCAGAGATACTTGGGATTTATAGGAAGAATGAGGGACTACAGTGGGAGATGAGCTGCTGCTCACTCCAGTCAGGGAATTAAAAAATTACAAAGAGCAGGAAGTTGGAGTTGAACTATGTGAAATTCTTCTGGGTTTGTCAACAGCCACTTACAACATTAGGCTCCTACCCACCCACCCACAAAGGCTGGAAGACAAGAGCTCTATGTTCTGCCATTTCCTGGAGCAAACAGCATTGTTTTTGGTAGTCTTGAGTTTTCTGACAAAGGCACTTTAAAGAGGACAGAGTCAATCACAAGGATTTGTCATTCAAACTGTTCGAAACTAAGTTAGTGTTCTG